>CM041780.1:215258562-215358132 GCA_023374045.1 Limonium bicolor | reverse complement strand
CTTCCACTCCCGTTTACTCAATGAAGCTCTTCGTCAGCCCCGCATCTTGCTTTGGCGGTCCCGTCTCCAAACTGGTTGCCCCAACCACAGGGGATGAATATCGCGACTCTCGATCCGTTTCCAATATCCGCCGTCTTGCTGCCGGATCTTCGCGAAGTGCGACCAAGAGTCGAAGAAAAAGAATAGCTTCGGTTTCTTCTTCGTCCTACTGGAAACCTTCGCTCTCCTCCATCATGGAAGACATTTATTTATATTAATTGCAGTTCAAAATATTTTCTTTAAAAACAAAAGATTAACTATAGAGAGACAATCAGAATGAAGATACATTTTAAGTTCACCCAGTCTTCTCGCCAACACTATACCAACTTTAACTGCTAGCGCTTCTGCAACCTCTGGAAGCACTACTACATAATTATAGTATGCCCACACTTTTAAATTCATATTTTATACACAAATAAAATGTGGAAAATTAATTCCTTCACTTATAAGTGTCTTCATAATAGATGTAGATATATTAGAGATCTTTGTATTTTATATATACATACTTGTACCTACATTTAGCATAAGTTTTTATTATATAGTTCTACACAATCAAGTGTAACTAAATAGAGTGGTTATATTAAAAAACTTACTACACTTTATTAATTGGGGTTTAAAAAATGTCATTATCTATATTTTTTGTAGTAGTGAAGATAATTTGCATGTCCACCCTTCACGCCTACAGCCACAACCTTCCCCTTCCCATCATTGCACTACGCCACCACCCCAAAACCATCTCCATGCTTCACACTCCCATCTACCTAGACCTGCAAACCGTCAGCATAATTTAAATCCACATTATCATTGTAGGCTTTGTTTATCTCCATCCTATCCTACGTGTCATTCCTCTTCTTTCTTAGTTAGTTAGTTGTTAATGCGTAACATTAATTACGCTCATTTCTCACGTTCAGCAACGGTCGTTTACTTTCTATATATGTATAACCTTCTCAGGTTATTCTAATTCAATCAATACAAACTATTTATTTTCTCTCAACATGTTCTCTCTTTACTCTCGCGCATCACTCTTCTTCGACATCTCGTCGATTGACAAATCCATTCGCTAATTCTCTTTCACTTTGTTCCGATTCTTCCTCGCTCATTCCACATGGTATCAGAGCGTTGATGACCGTCAAACAATTCCGCTTATCGTGATGTCATCCCAATCAAGCGAAGAAGAAGATGAGCTTCCTAATAACGAGGAAGAATCCTCGGAATCGGAGGAGGAAGAAATAATCAACAAGAGAATAAACAAAAGACGCATCAATTTGGATCCGATGATTGTATCAAATTTGGAAACACCGGGAGTGCAACTCACGTCCACGAGGTTTGACGGAAAGAAAGGGTTTCAAAATTGGAAGAAGAAGAAGGTGGAAATAGTATGTTGGCTAAAAACAAAATCAAGTTGATAGACGGCACCTTGAAGAGATCCAAAGTCGCCAAGAACCACCGGGACGCCTGGGATAGGTGTGACGGATTAGTCAGATTTTGGATTCTTGCTTCAGTCGAGACCAGCATTGGCGACAACCTAGTCTCTTGCTCAACTTTGTATGACATGTGGAAACGCCTCATCCGAAGGTTCGATCAAGACGACGGTGCGAGACTTTTTGAACTCAATCGAGATTTATCTAGGAACGAACAAGGAGATTCTTCCCTTACTAAGTATTTTAGTAGACTCACGAGTATTTAGGATGATATTTCTGCTAAGACCAATATAACTTCTTGCGTTTGTGGTTATACCGATAAAATTGCTAAACATTCTGAGAATCATAAGTTGTTTCAGTTTATATTGGGTTAGCGAGAAGAATTTGTAAATGTTAGGGGTAACCTTCTCATGAAAAAGCCGCTTCTGAGTCTGGATTCTGCTTACGCCATAATACTCCAAGAGGAGAGGCTGCGAATTAATGGGAAAGGTGCAAAGGAAGCTGCTAATGTTTCTTTCGCAAACAACGCCAGTATAACAGAAGGAAATTTTGGTGAAAGAGGCAAGTCTAGAAAAGATAAAGACGGTGCCAGCAAGAAAAACTCCATTTTCTGTACTCACTGCGACAAATCTGGCCACCTGAAGAGCGAGTGTTTTGAGCTCCATGGTTTTCCCGACTGGTGGAAAGGCTCAAGAAGCAACACCACCGCCAATTCTGTCGACAAAAAGGTGGAAGGTATCAAAGGTCTCTCTGGTTTAAACATTGACAAACTAAACAGACTTTGCAATTTGCTTGAACAAACAGGAAAGATTTATGAGAAAGGTACTTCAAGCAATAGCGTATCTGGAAACAGAGATGACTCATATTTTGCAGGTATTATCTATCCTAGATGAAATAGTTCTTATCACAAGCATGTTAATCATCGATGGCTCTTGGATTCTAGGGCTAGTGAACATTTAATCGGTGATGAATCGTTGTTTGCTGATAACGCCTGTTATTTGCAGGCCCATACTTGGAAGAATAAGCGGCAGATCGGGCATCAAGAAGATGGACTGTATTTTCTAGATATTGAGCTGTTGCACAATATTTTGATACTTGTAAAAAGGATTACTCTCTTTCTGCTTCTATTAATTCTTGTAGTGCCCATTTGTTAAAGTGGCATAGGAGGATGGGACACCCTCCCTTAAATAAAATGATTCGAATGGGCCATATTCAGAAACATGACATACCGGATAACTTTGTTTGTGATATATGTTTTAGAGCTAAAGTTCATCGATTGTCTTTTCCCCATTCTAAAAATAGATCCAAGCATTGGTTTGATCTTATTCATGTTGATACTTGGGGTCCCTGTCCCACTACTAATCATGATAGTTTTCGATATTTTCTAACAATTTTTAATGATAGTAGGTGTACGTGGGTCCTCCTTATAAAGTTTAAATCCGATGCATCACAACACATTCAAAACTTCATTTGCATGGTTGAACAACAATTCAACAAACTAGTCAAGATTGTGCGTTCCGACAACGCTTACGAATTGGGATCATCTAAGGCTTTACAAGAATTTTTTCACAAAAAGAGGATCATACATCAAACCACATGCGTCTTAACCCCTCAGCAAAATGGAGTCGTTGAAAGAAAGCATCAGTATTTGTTAGAGACCGCTCGTGCTTTATTCTTCCAATCATGACTTGATATTAGTGAGAGTATCCTTATGGCAACATTTCTCATTAATAGGTTACCATCTTCCACATTGAATGGGTTATCTCCCTATGAATATTTGTATGGTTCTCCTCCTAATTTGAGCAGCATTAAGACCTTCGGGTAATTGGTTTATCATACTGGGCCGGCTATTAACAAAAACAAATTCAATGACCGTGGACATCGAGGAGTTTATCTTGGGCTAGGTCTTTGTAATAAAGGTCATCGAGTTCTCCTTATCAATGAGAACAAGGTCATCACAAGTCACGATTTAACCTTTTTCGAAGAAATTTTTCCTCTGCAGGTTCAGCCCATTGAGACGGACACAACTGGCGAGCCCAATTTTTCTCCCTTTCCTATCATCATTGACGACGAATACGACAATGGCGTTCTTCGTGAAGATAATCTTCGCCGCCCAAGCCCACAATCCAAGAAGCCCAACGAATTTGTCACATCCGCTTTTGACATTCACGAGGATCATACTGCTCCTGACAAAACCATACCGGAGCCCAATGACAATCAGCCCACATCGGATTCTATTGCCAATGACTCTCCAAATCATTTCCTCAATAACGACGTCATTGATAGAGGTCAATTCAACTCTGGTTTTCCCGATCAGAATGCTTTTACTGCAGCCCCTTCCGACAATGATCAAACCCACGATGATTTTCCAACTCTTCTTGGGCCGCAAGAGCCTCGCCGATCCACGAGAAGAAGACAAGCACCCACTAAGTTTACAGACTACGAGTGCCATCAAGACACACATGATCCTTTCACTCGCATACTCTCCACATGACTTTTACACTCTAGGCCCAATCTTTTACCTTACTTAAATTCTATTACTGGTTTTGTCCCTTCTCGTGTCATGCGCTCCCAGGTCCAAATTCCGCGCCCTATTAAACTCTCATCTTATCGTGTCGCCATCCAATACAATGAATGGAGAGATGCAATGAACTCAGAGCTTAAAGCTCTATAAGAAAACCACACTTGGACTCTCGTTAAGCTCCCAAAGAGAAAAGATGCATCAGATGTCGATGGGTGTACCGCACTAAACACAAAGCCGATGGGAAAATTGAACAATACAAGGCTAGACTAGTAGTTCACGGGTTTACGTAAAAAGAAGAAGATATTCATGAAACCTTCTCTCCGGTTGTTAAAATGACAACCATTCGAACCTTAGTGAGTGTGGCCATGAAACAACGTTGGAAGATTCATCAACTTGATATCAACAACGCATTCATTCATGGCGATCTTCACGAAGAAATTTACATGAAGATTCCCGATGGTTTGACCACCACTACCAACGACCTAGTGTGTATATTGCAAAAATATTTATACGGCTTAAAACAAGCCTCCCGCCAATGGTATGCTAAACTTTCTACTAGTCTTACTAACCTTGGTTTTATTCTTTCAGATAATGATCACTCCCTATTCAAATGCAGCCACAGCACCTCCATGCTCTTTCTTGGTGTCTACGTCGATGATATTATTTTGTGTGGCAACGATGATGCCAAGATCCTTCAAGTCAAAGAAACACTCCACAATTCTTTCAAGATCAAAGAATTGGGCAATCTCACCTATTTTCTTGGGCTCGAGTTTCATTATACCTCTAATGGCGTCGGTAAAACACAAACAAAATTCACCTCTGATCTCCTCACCGACTATCACATTTCATCCAAGCGACCGGTTGCAAGTCCTCTCGCTCCTGGTACAAAACTTCAGTTGCAAGACGGCCCTCCTCCACCCAACGCTACCGAATACCGTCGACTCATTGGCAAATTAAACTACCTCATCAACACTCGTCCAAACCTCAACTTCAGCGTTCAACTATTAAGCCAGTTCAACCAACAACCTTATCAAAATCACTAGGATGCCGCCATCCATGTCGTTCAGTGTATCAAAGGGACGCTCGGTTACGGCATTTTTTTAAATAATACCACTGATTATTCTCTCTTAGCATACTATGATTCTGATTGGGCTCCATGCCCCATTTCTCGCAGGTCTGTAAGTGGATATTACATTCTCTTCAGAGGCTCCCCTATTTCTTGGAAATCCAAGAAGCATGCATCTGTCTTCCTTTCGTACGCTGAAGCTGAATACCGTGCTCTCCGACGCGTCACCACCAAATTAGCTTGGCTTTCCCGTCTTTTCAATGAACTTGGCATCCACAACGTCACTCCTATACCACTGAAGTGCGCAATCCTGTCCTCCATGAAATCTTTAGCGGGAAAGGATTATCGTCACCAACTCTTTAGCGGGAAAGGATTATTGTCACCAACTAACATCTATGGGGATGCTTAACACTTCAAACCTAACAAAATTTCCTTTCCCTTAGGTTTGAGGGGGGGGGGGGGTGTTAGGATTTGTTTATCTCCATCCTATCCTACGTGTCATTCCTCTTCTATCTTAGTTAGTTAGTTGTTAATGCGTAACATTATTTACGCTCATTTCTCCCGTTTAGTCGATATATGTATAACCTTCTCAGGTTATTCTAATTCAATCTATACAGACTGATTCTTTTCTCTCGCCATGTTCTCTCTTTACCTCGTGCATCACTCTTCTTCGACATCTCGTCGATTGACAAATCCATTCGCTAATTCTCTTTCACTTCGTTCCTATTCTTCCTCACTCATTCCACATATTGAGCATTGGTATAGTGGGTTTCCCACATCAGCAGTTTCAAGGTTACTCATGGCTTGACAGTAACCAAGTTGTGAACTATCTATCCGCTGGAATAGAATTTGGTTATGGGCAAACCAAAGTGACCAGAGGTGCTTCAATAAAGTCCGCAAAGAAGATAACTCAGCATTAAGGCATTCAGATAGCAGCCAGTCAAGCAGAACAACATCTGACTTAAGATGAGCAGGATTATATAACTGGACATTCTTCCATAAGGGATAACATATTCGCATTCACAAAAAACATGCAAAAGAGTCTCTGCTTCACCACAGCAGCCACAGTTAACACCTATGAAGTCCCCACAGCGTCTGGCAATAGCAGCTTTACATAGGACAATAGCGCATAACAGTTTCCATATAAATAAAGAAACCCGAGGAGGTAAACAATATTTCTTAACTTGTCTCATGGCCTTCCCAATCACATTAACAGAGCTAGAAGGATATTGTTGATTATGGTTCAATAACAGTCTATAGTAGGTTGTTTTAATAGTGAAGATGCCCGTTTTATCGAAACGCCAGGCCCAAGCACCATGACAACTCTACTCACTCAGGGGTGTGGCTAATATTAATTGGTAGGGGTGAGCAAACGGGGCGATTAATTCGGATAATCGAAATAACCGTTTCTTTTTTTCGGATTCGATCACGGTATTTATCTGTAGTAAAGTACAGTTCGGTTAACGAATATTGAAATTCAAACTTTGGTTATCCGTAATAACCAAACTTTTATAAATATATTTTTATAAATTTTATATTTTCTTAACCCTAATAATTTTATCTAATGTTTTACTACTCACTCAATTAGGTTTAGGTTTTGATTATTCCGGTTAATTTAGAAAGTTAGGTTTTTCGGTTATTTTAGGAAGTTCTGTTATTTCGGTTATTTTAGAAAGTTCAATTATTTTGGTTATTTCAGGAACTTTGGTTATCGGGTGGTTAACGGTTATTATTGTAACATAAAAAAACGGCTATCGGTCAAAACAGTTAACAATTAAAACGGATATTTGTATTAAATTCGGTTATAACTGAAATAACCGAACACCGTACTTTATTTTAAACTTCAGTTAGGATATCCGTTTTAACCGATTGCACACCCCTATTAACTGGACATCCTCTTGATTGAACCAAGCTCTAACTAGATCAAATCTCCTTTAACGCAGATCATCATTAATCTGCCAAGCCACACGAGCTTGATCAAGCATACTTCTAGAAACATGCACTATATCAGGCACCCCACTACCCTTCCAACAATCCATCTATCCTTGAGCTTAGTAGAACAGCCATCCCCTATGGAACGTCTCACCCCCCCTACTTTATAAAATCAATAACTCCAAATAAAGAGCGCCACACAAGGCTAGGGTTAGTCCCTAAAGAAGCCTCCAATAGAGTTTTCCCTTTGAAATATCTTGCCTTCAACAACCTAGCTACCAGAGAAGAGGGCTACTGAAGCACTCGCCAACATTGCTTTGCTAACAGGGCAGAGTTAAAGCAAGCTAAATCTCTAAAGCCTAAACCCCCATCAGAAGGACTCATGCATAAAGAGGACCAACGTTTCCAATAAATACCCTTACCTTTTAGAGATCCCTTCCACCAAAAAGCAGCTAAACCGGAATGAATATCTTTAATCAGAGAAGTAGGCAACTTCATCACACTCATAACATACAAAGGAATTGACTGTAAAGATGGTTTCAGTAACTCTCAAAACAGGTTGGATTTATTGTTCGTCTCTAGTTCTTTTCTTCAAAAGTTATGTACCCATCTTTCCAAAAAAAAGTAAGACCATTTCCCTCTTCTTATTTGGTTTTTTTGCGATCAGTAGTAGCCTAAGATGGTAATTAGAATTAAGAATTTTTTATTTATATTGGGTCGTACAAGCAGCCCAATCATATTTACTCCCAATATTGTAACCAATTTTCAAAGAGAGAACCTGCCTTTTTATAATGATACTACACTTTAATTTTTGGTAATTGTCTTATTCACTATGGCCTCTCTTCTCACAAAAGGTACAACTCACCCTTTTGTCTACTTGGCTTGGTGACATGGACATTGCCCTCTTCTTGGCATCGCGGTCTTCTACCATTAATGAACCCAAAAAAAACTTTAAACAACTTTCCTTCTACTCTGATACCATATTAGTCATTAAAAGTGAGAGTTGTCGGGGAAGAGAAAATTAATAGAGGTAGTATGTTAAAACGATGAATACAAAGAGAAAGGAGTATTTTTCTGATTATTATATATTGAGCAAAATGTTATCAAATTTAAATACATAAACTAAAAAAATACCATAGAGAGAAAGAAAGATAAAGTAAATCCTAATTACAAGATATGATAAACGTAACTAGAGATATGCTGGGTAAAAAATCAGTTACATCATTGGGAACTAATATGACTGGCTGCAGGAACTAGAATTGGGCTACTTTTACGACCCAATAATTCAGATTCAAGTTTCTCTAAATTGTTATGTGTCTAGGCCTTGTATCGTCCTAACCATGTTAAAAATTTGAGAATTGTGCATCAGTGATGTAAATCTTATGGGAAATCAAACTTCTGTCTCTAAAAAAAGAATAATGTGGAAGAAAACAACAAGAGTGACACGGATGAAAGTATGGATAAAAAAGTGACTTTCACATCAAAGCTTGTGTAATAAAAGGTCAAACTAAATATAGGGACTGGAGCACTTTGTTGAAATCATATGTTATGATTGGAGTGGGATAAATAGAATTGTTAAGGATTACTTCCTTGGGTGTTTCTTTGTCTCTACTCCTTCGTCTGATTTTCCCTTTGATCATTATGTTATATATATGTCCTTATTACTTAAAGCTAGTTCTATGTCGCCTATTTTTTCTACCCTGGAGGTTGTGAAGGTCCATAAGGGCATCCACATTGGTATGGATTTCACCCTTATGTCAATAAGAAAATTAAAATATTTTTGTAGTCCAAATAAAATGTTTATGTGAAAGTAGTGGATGGGAAGGGAGAAAGTTAAGAAACTCTATGTAGCGATGAAATTTCTTATATAAAATTATAAATTTTATTGACATGACACTTAAAAATAGGATAAGAAAACTCACTACTGACCATTATAAATACCAACTCGGTACAAAGTTGAGACCATATAAAGCCCCAATAGGATTAGGGTGCTCTCAAGCGAATTCCACAGATAGTGGAAAGCACATGTGTCATTTAGTTAATGGTCACGATGACAAATTTGATGTTAATTACACAGCGCATCGAAGCTGCGGGTATACCGCGTACAACATGGTGCAGTCCAGTCCACTTGTCAGTCCAATCAGTTGTTGTTTTGCTGATGTAACACCCCTATCGCTAATTACACCATTAGCTCGTAATCATCCCGTTCATTATTACAATCGCAGCAGAGAAATCCATAGACAACGGGGGTGTAACAACGCCATTAGCCACCCACGTGACTGTCAAGGTCTAACAATAACAGTACCGGTCCGATAAACTGGAATTACCCGAGTACTTATACAATACAATTGTCAATCCGACTCCAAACCGAGTCACTTACATACCATTTCTAAACCGAGTCAACTCAACCAACTATACCGAGTTTAATATGTTCTCTATGCCGATAACATATTCGGACTTTCCCTATCAAAAAATACAAATACACATGTATTCAAAACTGCTACTCTTGCTTAACCGCCATCCCCGTAATACTCTCGAACGGTAATCCATCTTCGTCGTTCCTGAAAAAGAATGGGTGGCCCCAAAGGGGCTCAACACCGTTACTGGTATGGTAGACGTGCAACCCGCTACTACCGGGCCACACTCAACTAATTCTCGTCTTAACATGTGATAGATTTTATTTAAATCAAATCATGCAGTACAAATAACATACACATGCTCGCATTCGTAACAAACAGTCAAGCAAGAAATACAAACAACAAGGATATCACATCATGTTCATTAGATTAAGTCACCTTGTTCTTAAGCCTTGAGAAACCCTATATCAAGCAAGTCTCATTCTCATTATTCACTAACTCATCCAACTCAACCGAATAGTTACTTGTCTCCTAGATCTTTAGACACTCTCGGTCCCGATCTAGTTTCCCCAATTATTCTTCTCTTGAATAATTATTAAGTTAAGCCTCATAGGCCTCCGGGCAGAGACACATATAGATCTCACCACCGGGCTTTATAATATCAACACTGAATTAGAAACATTCTCTCATGTCTCTTCTTCCCAGGCCATAATACCCAGCTTACCTCTTTAGACAGGTAAGCTTTGTCAGTCTCACTCCAATCGGGCACCACTATGTGGCACACGGCCCGGTAACAAGGGAGTTCGACCACGGAATCGGAAACAAACGCTCTGTTGTTTCCTCTTCCTTGCACGCGTGACTCACAATTCCCCTAACCCACTATCAGGGTTAGTATCCATACATATATACACATATATACTTATATATTAGTTAGTAACATCTCTCTTGATGTCGTCTCGCAACTCAGGAGGTTTTCCTAATTCGTTGCGCTCACCGATTCAAGGGTCGCACCTATATTTCCATTACTTGGGAGTTTTGATGTTTTCTCACATTAAGTCACGACCTCATACCGGAGGTCGACTAATGGTTATAAGTGAGTTTACTAGTCTCGTGTGTCGCTTTTCTCGTTTTGAGTGAATTCATAAGGTCTGGGTTATCATTGTTCTCTAATCAATCATTCTCATGTGTTTTCGCACGTTCGATTATTTCACAGTTTGACTCATTCTATGAGTCCCTAACCAATCGCTAAGCGTTTCCAATTCGGTCTACAGCCCTCAGTTAGACCGCGCATTCAAGCAAGGTTGGTTAGTCACACAGCATGCATTAAGATATACATATATCAAATGCAGTAAACTTTTTCGTGCTTTTATCTTATTAGGTCGGCACACAAAGCAAGCAACATACAAGCCGAACATAACACGACGGGACACAAGTTGCAAGAAAACCATACCTTACACCATGGGTTACTCTACCGTGTCACCTTACGTTCCTCGGTTCACACTTGATTCACTGATAACATTTCAAGGGTTTTATTAACATTAAGATCATACGGTATGTAAACTACTATTACTCCCGTATTTAACCCTGTTATCCCGTTAATCTTAGTTTTGCTCAAGTGTTCCTAAGTCCTCAACTTTCTCATTCACTTCTAGCACTTGTTTATGCTTCTTAGGACCTTTTTAAGTCACCAAACAAGGCCTAAACATCATCTAGTATCATTACCATTCAATTACCCATCATTAGATAGCTTAAAAACATATTTTGGGGCATTTTTATGTTGGTCCGGGTTTGTGTCCTGGTTTGTAAACCTGGACCAACTCATCGGAAGCCATTCTGCCTAATTTTTCATGTGGTCCGGGTTTGTGTCCGGGGTTACAAACTCGGACCACCCCCTGGGATGACTTTCTGCCTAATTTTTGAGGTGGTCCGGGTTTGTGTACCGATTTACAAACCCGGAAATTTTACAGTTTTTGATCTCCTTTCAACCCCTATTTCTTACCCAATCTTTTCCTAAACAATCCACATGTTCCTAAACATGTTATAACACCTTAAACATGCTCTAAACCTCCTAAATCATGGTCATACTCATTACTCAATTTCTTGCTCAATTTGACAAATTCACCTTTCTCATTTTGCACTTGTTCACACTTGTGCTTTTCCAAACTTCTCATGATAGCTTACCTCTTGTTCTCACCTAATTGACCATTCCAAATTCATCCTAGGCATCCTCCACGCTATTCCCAAAGTCCATTCATTTCTTTCAAGGTTATACAACCTATTTCATCCCTAGAAATCTCAAACCTTCCTATTCCAGAATTTGCTACAGATTTTGCACAATTCCTTATCCTTATTCAACCAACACCTTAAGGTGTTTAATTAACTCAAAGAAATTCCTTTCCACTCCTAGATATCCTTAGGCCCTCCAAACTCATAACAACACCTAATTCACTTAGATTTCCACCGAAATTTCGCCATAGTTTGCCTACAATACTAAGATTCCCAAATGCATTATCTTTATCACCTAATTCAATTCAAAGCTAACCAAACCCATAGTGGTTTCTACCAGCACAAAAATTCATCATCAAATCCACAAATCAACAATATAAACATAATCTCAATCACTTGGCTCCAAGGCCCTTAATTCAAATAATTAATTCACAAGTACACTCTTCTAGCTACCAACACACTTTAAACTCAATTTGGGTTCATTCTTTTAGTTTTCATATCCCAAATTCTAAAGGCATTTCGAATAATCATCAGAGTAGATTAATTACCTTAATCCTCCATTTCTTTTCCAATCTTCTCCTCTTCTCTTTCTCATTCATTTTTGGTCATGGGCAATGCAATTGCCAACACTCTATACCAATGTTCAAATGGAAATAATGAGTATTAATTAACTCCTTTAGATTATGAAAATAGCTCATGAATTCAAGGGGAAGTGCTTAAAGCATAAAAGTTGGAGATTTACCTTGGAACCCTAAAATGGGGTTTTGGGCATGAATCAAAGGAGGGCTTTCTACCACCATTGGAGACTTGAACCAATGCTCCAAAACTAGAAAGAAACAAGGCATCAAGAGGGGCAAAATCGCCCAAGACAAAAATGGGAAGAAAATGAGTTTTTCTTGAATCTTTTTATCTTAAATGAAAGAGGAGACTCCAAGCTTCAAGAAACTCCAGATTTCTCTTCAAATGGGCTATACCCATGGAAGTCAACTCCAAGCTTTTGAAATTTTGAAAAGAGGGAAAGGTAGCTCTTGATGAGGGGAGCAAGAATATGTGTTTATTTTTCCATTTGGAGCATTATTGAAGCTTGGGCACGAAGAGAAAGAAGAGAAGCCTTGGGAGGAGCTTCAAAATCGCTTCAGCCAGAAGAGAGGAGGAGGAGACGGCAGGGAGGAAGAAAGGTGGGAAAGAAAGGAAATGGGAGGAGAGAGAGAGGGAAGGTGGACACTTTATTACTTTTCACCTTTTTACTTTTTCACTTTTACTTTCTTTTCTCTCATACTTATTAACTAGCTCTTTAATAAAGAGAGAGGGGAGTGTTTTAGACACACTAAAAATCGGCCCTCATGTAATTACTAAGTGAGGGGTGTTTTCGTCTTTTGCAAGAAACGCTCGTTAATTCACCCGGTTTGGCACTATTCACTAACCGGGCCCGTTTTCTGGATTTTTCTCGTTTCTTTAATTTTAATGGTTCTTAAGCTTCCATTGATGTTTAATTATATTTATATAGTCAATTATAATTTTTATGGGTCTGTTTGACCACTTAATGTCACGTTTTTGGGTTTTCTCGAAAAACGTGCTTTAAGGCTCCTTTAGTGTTTTAACCCATTATTTGGATACGTTTTCTTCGGGAATTGTTCCCACATATTATTTAGGCCCAATTAATCCCTAGGAATCCATCTAGGACCCTAATCGAGGTTACATACCTCCTACAGTTGTGTAACGCTCATTTTTACGTTTTACGCTTTTTAAGTGTTTTCTCTTTTCTTTTGGTTTTATTTTCTTCACCGATATTCTTTAGGCACTATTAGGCCCTTAAAATCATATTATAATAATTTAATCACCATACTTAAGTTCGGGGTATTTCAGCTGACTAGGCTAGCTTTTACAATATTAACTTCAATTAGTTGTAACTTTTAAAATATAAGTCCTAAATAAAAGAAATTATACTATTGTTCATCTAAATTCAAGCTCTTCAAAATAAGACCAGTCATTGATATGTTTTGAGAAATTTAAAAATTTATATTAATTACATGCATATACATATATATAGACTTATGATTCATAACATCATTTTAGTGTATCATTGTAAGCACATAACATCATTTTAGTGTATCATAATATCAATTTTAATGAATAATAATATCAAAATTAATGAATCATATCGTCATTTTAGTGTATCATCGCAAACATATAAGAATAACATTTTTACACAATAATACACCACAGAATAATATTTGGTATGTATGAAAAATACACGAATCACCATACAAGGTTTAAAATACAGCATACAACAATAAAAATACACTACAAAACAATAATATTTTTATCGGTTCCGAAGTTTGTTATCTAATTCACCACTTATTATTTAATGATCATAATATCAATTTTAATATTGTGCACAGTTATTTCTATCTGGGTTGTCGACTCCCTCTATGGATTGGTTTGTCTTAAAATATCGCATAGCTGATTCCCCTATTGATTAACCTCATCCAGCCTCAGAAGCGGGTAAGATCCCAGCTTCTTCTCCAACAGCGGCAAGAGATCGATCATAATATTTAAATTAATGAATCATATCTTCATTTTAGTGTATCCGCAAACATATAAAAAATAATTTTTTATACAATAATACAAAATGAAACAATATTCGGTCTGTATGAAAAATACACGATTAACCATATAAGGTTTAAAATACACCATACAATAATAATAATACACTACAAAACAATAATGATTTTTATCGGTTCTGAAGTTTGTTATCTAATTCACCACTTATTAGTTAATGATTATAATATCAATTTTAATGGATCATAATATCAAAACTAATGAATCATATTATGATTTTAGTGTATCATCGTATATATATCAAAATAATTTTTTTAAAGTTATCAAAATATATCCATGACTAGTCTTATTTTGAAGAGCTTGAATTTAGGTGAACAATGATATATTTTTTTTCATTTGGACCTATATATTAAAGGTTACAACCATTTAAAGTTAATATGGTAAAAAGACAATCCAGACTGTCCAGCCAACAAAACAGTCTAGTCAACAGCTGACTGGGTCTATCAAATCACTGTCTCGCTCCTACCTCAGTAGGGGACGACTGCACAATCGAATTTGCGTTAATTACAATGATCCATGGCTCAATTACAACCTCTAATCCGTAGCTCATATACCGTGGATCCAATCTTGTATTCACATTAATTCCATGGGCTTCATCACTTATAGCGAAAAGTGAGTCAACCGTGGAGACTAAAAGATTAAAAGTAGAGATGTTGTTGTTTTATTTAAATTTTTAAATTTTTTTGTTATAGAAGAAAATATCTTAATTAACTAAAACATTTATAACCAAAATATATATATTAATAAAGATTGTGATTTTTATTTTTAAAATTTTAATTAATTGAATTTATTAGTTTGACTGTCACTATAATTTTCTTTTCAGTTTTCAATTATTAAGTGGAAAAAGTTTTGATTGTGGTTAATTCAGTTTTTAGTATACTAGGCAACTTGGGTCAATGAGTTGGGTTGATATCAACCCTAACCCAATCCATTTAAAGTAATATTAACCCAACCCAACCCAAAAGTAAATTGGGTTGAAAAGTCATAACCCTAACCCAACCCGTTTAAAATCCTTAAACCCTAACCCAACCCATTTTTAAGCCAAAAATACTCCATATTACTTGACATAGTCATAAGTATCACATTACATGAGATTAAATTATATACATTTAGTATACATGCTACTTTGATAGATCACTTTTTAAAGTACATAAGCTACTTTTCACAGCCCTTAGATAGCATTACATAATATATTTAGTTGATATAATCACATTCCCTCGATAGTATTTGATAAACTACTTTTCAAAGTACAATAGCTACTTCTAGAACTTAATAGACATAAAGTACTATACTTATCCTGCCATAATATCATTCGCAAAAATATAGATATATCTCATACTTTTGTTCACCAGTATACATCATCTAAACATATCAGTTGTGTTATATCATTTAGAAATAGCCAAAAACTGATATCATTTACAAAATATAACATCCTGGAGTAGTTATCTTCACATCGGCAACTACAGAGCTAGTTAAGTCAAACTAAAACAAATAAGATGTTGAATCAAAAACTCTTAAAATAATTGTTTGATATGCATAACCGGTTGGATAGATTTTTGATTAACATGATGAAGTGTGTAATATTTTTAAAGGTTGAATAGCCCAACTAGACTTGGGCTAATTGATCAAATATTTTTTGTTTAAGGCTAAGACATAGTTTGATCTGAATATATAATATATAATATATATATATATTATATATATATATATATATATATATATATTATATATTATTCACAAATATATTTTTTCGAGTTTCGGGTTGGGTCATGGCTTTGGATCTCTACCCTAACCCAACACACAAAATTAGCTAATTACCCTATTTCAGCTCAAAATATAAATGGGTCAATAATCAAGACCTTAACCCTTAAAATTATGGGTTGGGTTTGGGTTGGGTTTCAGATTGGGTCAAAATTGTCAAGTCTAGTTTTTGGTTAATTCAATTATTGCGGTTAATTCGGTTATAAATGAAATAATTGAAGCCCGGATATTTTTTTCAAAATTTAAATTTTGGTTTATCAAGTGGACAATCCTAATTAAAACCCTTATACTGTCACATATGCTCAATTAAATTTTTCTAACTTCCATTTTTGCATACTCACCTTAACATCAGTTTACATCTTTTTTTTTTAAAGGAAAGTATTCATTAACAAACAAGTTTGAGTACATTTTTCGGAATGTTATCCGGAGTCCATGAACCCGTGAAGTGCATACACCGGGCATGGTTAGCTAGACAATGCGTTGCTATATTGACTTCCCTAGAAATATAAAACCATAAAACTTCGTGGAAGCGTCCTAAATTTCCCATGATTCGATCCAAGATTTCTATCGTGGATGGCAACAACGATGAAGTCTCACCAGTTTGCAAATATTGTATTACGGACTTACAATCTGAGAGCACTCTGAGTGAAGTGATTCCTGATGTATATGCCCCGTTCAATGCCAACTCAATACTAGAGGCTTCCGCATCAGCAATGTGGACATGTCCCCAATATCCAGCACTTCCGACCGATATAAGATGAGATTGTGATTGTGCCACCCAAGCAATGCCCACTCTATCCTTTAAATCAATACTAGCATCAACGAAGAACTCTGTCATAACGGGATGGTGGGTCCGGTGGAGTTGCAAAGTTGTTGACGCAGAGGACAACATGGATGTAGAGAGTTGGAGAAAGCTGTCAGCTTGGCACCATCCTTGGTTAAAATCACGCACCCGACCATGTGCAGCTTGGCAACATGCAAACCAGATTTTCTAGAGAAAGCACAGATAAGTGGCCACCTAGGATTTGGGTTGCTCCAAACAAAATTGGAAGAACCAATGTTGTAAGCCTTGATCTGTATGTATACTGTTGGGTAGCTTAAAACCAAACCCTGACCAGAGGCATTTAACAATTGGACAGCTATATAAGGCGTGCAGCATAGTTTCGTTGGAGTTACAGAAATGGCAACCTGTTGGCATATCAACTTTAATTCTGTCTTTGATAACAGTTTTGCATGCAATCTTAGTAATAAGGATCTTCCAGCCAAAAAGCTTAATCCGTGCAGGAAGGTCTAGTGCCCAGATTGTTTTGAAAACCTTGGCTTTGGATACATCTTGTGAAGTACTAGGAGTAGAAGTATCCTTCAAAGACATTGCTGCATAGTAAGCTGATGACACTGTGAATTTCCTCGATTTTGAAAGACCCCAATACCAATTATCAGATGAGTGCGACGTATCATGTTGAGGGTGTGTCATTGAAATATTAAGAACATGCTTTATGTCAGACTCATCACACCACTGCTGCAGCAAAGTAGTATTCCATGTGTGAGCTGGTGTAATAAGAGTCGCTACTGAGGAATATTGATGGACAAGCGACGAAACTTCCAAGGAAAGAGTCCCCCCCCCGGCTTGGAAGGAAGCCAACAATCCGTAATCTTGGTTTCCCTACCATTGACAATTGACCGTCGACCCCCATACTTAACTATATCGCGCACACTAAGTAAAGCTCTCCAAATTGGACTAGAAGCATGGTCTGGCTGCACCATCATCCAAGTAGAATCTCGCACATATTTTGCATGGTAAAATTTTGAGAGCAAAGTTTGAGGTTCCACAATAATCCGCCAAAGCTGCTTTGCTAGAAGTGCTCGATTAAAACTATGCAATTGCCTGAAGCCCATGCCACTAGAACCTTGATCTTGACATAGTGAAGACCATTTTGTCCATCGAATAGCAGATAATTGTACAGTTCCTCCCCACCAGAAGCTATTAATCATCTATTGGATTTTCTTGAGTAATGATCTGGGAAGGAGAATAATGGACATAGCATAAAAGGGTATTGCTTGAAGGACAGCCTTAACCAGTAGCAATCTTCCTGCCTGGGAGACTTGTTTGGACCAGCTCTGGATACGCTTTATAACTCTATCCTTAATATAGTTGAAAACTGAGCATTTGTTCTTACCTATATTACTTGGGAAACCGAGGTATAAACCCAAATCTGTCACCTGATGCGTATGACGATTAGCAGCTACTGCAGATTTTAAGGAATGATGCAAGCCAGAGGAAAACATAACTGCAGATTTGGTTGTGTTAATACAATGGCCTGAAGCAGCTTTGAAATCATGCAGGATAGAGGTAAGAGCTTCTGCATTAGAGGGAGTTACTTCACCAAAAATAACAATGTCATCTTCAAAAAGCAAATTTGAAATTGGTGTATCAAGGCCAGGGAGGGTGAAATCTCGATAAAACCCAACATCTGTAGCTAGCTTCAGCACCGACGATAAGGTCTCCATACAAATAATAAACAAGATGGACTATAAAGAATCGCCTTGGCGAAGTCCACGCTTGGGTTCAAAAAAGTGACCAGGGTGTCCGTTCATAAGGATTGTAGTGTGGACTGTTGTGATACATTGTCGAACCAAAGATATCCAAGAAACATGAAAGCCCATGCTTGTAAGGACATCTAAAACAAAGGTCCATTCTATACAGTCAAAAGCCTTCGACATATCAACTTTGTATGCAAAGTGGCCCTTGGTCTTAGCCTTTAATCGACGCATGGTATGCAGAATTTCATGGGAGAGCATAACTTGATCTGAAATTAACCTGTTATGCACAAAAGCCACTTGGTTGTTGGATATGACACAAGGGAGGACATCAGTAACCCGATTTACAAGAACCTTGGAGATGACACGGTATATGGTATTGCACAAGGAGATTGGCCTGCAGTCCTTGATTGAAACAGCTCATGGTGACTTGGGTATTAGAACAATATGCGTGTCATTCAATGTGGGGACAGCATGTTATTGTTAAGAAAAGATAAACATGTTTACAAGAAATCCTCACTGATAAGGGGCCAATAGGTACGAAGGAAGGTGCCATTTATCCCATCAGGCCCTGGAGCTTTTCCCAGATGCATTTGATTATATGCCTTGATAACCTCCACTCTAGTGTAAGGTTGCCCCATTGCCTGATGTGAATTGATTGGTACTATGTCAGCTACACATGCCAAAAGATGAGGATCCTGTTGCGGGTTGGATGAGGTAAACAATGTTTAAAAATAATGACGTGCAACCTGCTCAATTTCTGCCCAGGATGATTGCGGAGCATGGGTATCCGATGATAAAGTGCAAATCAAATTCTGTCTGGATCGCATTCTATAGCGTGTAAAAAAGAAAGCAGAGTTGCGATCCCTAGAGGACGGCCAATTTTGCCTGGAACACTGCTGTAGTCGAATTTCTTCCTTCAACAGAAGAGAATCCAGAGTGAAGTTTAGTTCATTCCATCGGTCAATATTGCATTTAGAAGGAACATCATTAGCTACCAAATCAATCTCCTGACTTGTTTGATTAAGAAGTCTTTTTTCAACCCAAATTTGTCAGTTACCCCACATCCAAAGCTGCTGTCCACATTTCCTTACTTTTTGACAGTAATCTAAAGCTGATGAACGTCATAGTGATTGTACCAGTGACTTGCATTGTGGATGAAGTGCCCAACAATTTTTGAACCTAAATGGTTTTGGGCCATGACGGTGTATTGGGTGAAGGACCAGCTTGATTGGTTTGTGATCAGAGTGACCCCAAGGTAAATGAAAATTAGTTACCGTTAGGAAATAAGAGAGCCAGGAGCTATTGTAAAGAAAACGATCCAAACGACTACGTGTATGTCGATGATTTGTGCTCTTATTTGTGAAGGTGAACTTGGATCCCCTGAACCCCAAGTCATGAAGATCACAGTCTAATAAACAAGTACGAAAAGCATTCATAGCTGCAGAAGAGCGATTCCCCGGCCATGATGTTCATGAAGATATAGGACCTCATTGAAATCCCCCCAGTACCCATGGCTCATGCCATTGCACATTGAGATACCGAATCAAATTCCATGTTTTCCATTTTTCTAAGTGATCAGACCATCCATACAAACCAGAAAAACGCCATTGATTCCCCCCAGCTCCTATTACAACATCGACATGGTGACTAGAAACACTAAGCACGGTTACATCCAAATTCACAGACCAAAAAAGAGCAACCCCAGCCTTTCGACCAATACTATCCCCACCCACCCAGTAGTAATTATGAAAGCAGCTAGCAAAAGAACGCAGCTCAAAAGTTGACAGCTTGGTCTCAGCCAAGAACACAAAAGTTGGTGCTTGTTGATGTATGACATCCCTAATCCAGCGAACCGCGGTAGCAGCACCCAGGCCCCGACAGTTCGTAACTAGTAGTGACATTATGACTGGCGATACTGGGTATCACCCAGCATCGCCGATGAACCAGTGTGTGTATCTTCGCCCTTACCCCTCTTAGCAACCTCCTCCATAGTATGGACTTCCCTGAGCTCGGATTCAGAAGAAGAACATTGCACCATAGTGATCTTACGTTTACGGCCATTCGAAGTAGTAGGCAACTGAGGTATCTCGCCTTCCTCCAGAACACGGTCTTGGTTAATATCAACCATTAGTTGAGCACCACCATCCATAGCATCAGAATCAGCAACAACGGGGACAACAGCAGGGCGTGGGGGCGGCGCAAAGTGCCTGGTGGCTGATGAGCCATCGCCACAGGAATCGTAATGCGGTCGAGGAGTTCCAGCAGTTCCTGCCTTGAGCCACATGCCATAGTTAAACTCCCTCTGAGTAGCTTTTGTGCGATAAGGACAATCTTGAAGAAGATGACTAAAATGTCCGCGGAGAAAACATAAGTTGGGCAGCCTCTCATATGTCAACGACAAGATTGTTGGCCTTCCTTCGATAGTGATGGTGGTGAAACGGAGAAGAGGGCGTGTAACATCAATATTCACTTTAAGCCTCATATAGGATCCAACTTTGCGGCGGTCAAACTCTGCATAAATTGCAGAGGAACATCGTGGACATGAACCCAGAAAGGCACCCACCTGAAATCATGTTCCCTGGGAGCTGTCGCTTTGTCAATAGCAGAAAGAACCAGAAGGCTCCCATCGTGAGTCCAAGGGCCACGGGAAAGAATCGATACAACAAACGCTTCATCTGGTAGTCGATAAAGAAGAATCCCACCTTCCAAGTTACGAATACGGAGTGTATATTCGCATTTCCACGCTTTGGCAAGAGTACGTTCCAGCACCTTGATGTCAACGTAGCGGTGCATGAGCAGTTTACCCAGAAAATAGCACTGGGTAAGAGCTTCAGAATCGGAGTCTAGCAAATCATCGACTTGAACAGATTCTTCCTCAGCAGCAGTGAGTGAGATCTGGGCACGGTGGGCAGCTAAATCCTCGACTGGTGGTTGTGGCAGTGGAGTTGCCATTGAGAGAAAACGCAGCGAGATGGTGGAAAGTTTGGAGAAACTGAGCAAAGTACGACGCAACCAAGAATTTTTTTTGCAAATATGTTGATGTAGAGCAAGAGTCAGGGAAGACTTAGATGTCCAGTTTACATCTATTTTTTTAAAAGAAAAAAAAATAAATGTCACACACGGTACATTAAATAGTTGCACTATATTGCAAAATAACTAAGTACAAAATTTAAGATATAAATGTCATGCAATAACTTGAGATAACTAATTATCTAAAAGAACCATAGTTTTTAATATATTCAAAAGATCCATATATGTCCAATAATAAAGTAAGACCATTATGCAGGTCTTATATCTATACTTATGTATGTTTGCTTATTTACACTTATGTATAATATAACTGTCTGTTTGACGGGCTGATTTTGCTTTTCTTTCTAAAATAAAAATGCCCGGTAATCAAAACGAAATCACTATCCTTCTTTTGTCTCCTAGTTCATCACAATAAATGTCACTTGTCCATAGCAATCTTCGTTTCCGCACAGTTTTGTCGTGTAGGACACGTGGTCTCACTCCCCTGTCGCTCAAACCCCTGTGTCCGTACACTTGCACTGTCCCATGTGAAGTTTGTCCCCAATATTAGTAGTACTACTGGTTAATTTCATCTCAGAAACAAGAAAAGAGATGAACATGAAGCACGCACGAAAAACCAAGAGAAATATATCTCGAGAGCTCTTCTTATCCAAAGCAAACAACCCCGTGGCGCATTTCTTCTAAGTTTCATTGCATGGCTGGATCAAAATCAATACGATTTCAAAGATGAAGACACATAACACGAGTTTCTCTATTACGCGGCGAAATGTTTCTGAACTTTCTCTTCTGGTTTCGCCACGTTGCAAATGTTTTAAGCACACTTGTCTCTTTGCATGCGTACTTGTCTTATCCAGTTTAGCATTGGCTTGATCAGGTTTCGTACGTAGTTCTCTCGATCCATCGACAACCTTTTCTTCCCAATCCCATATCAATTTCATGCTATAAAAGGGGCGCCGATCAGACAAACCATCCATCCACAGAATACCACAAGACACCAATCACAAAACATTACACACAGGGAAAGAGAGTACACTAGGGAAGCTAGAAAGAATTGTATAATAGTATACAAGATGGGGTTCAAAAGGTACTTGCCACTCTTCGTGGTGGTAGCTTTGATTGTGGTAGTGAGTGTAACCGCAACTACAAAGGAAGATCCTGAGCTTAAGACATGCCAGCATCAGTGCAGGCAGACTAAGCACTTGGGGAGGAGCAAAGAAGGGAGTGTGAGAAGCAGTGTGAGGAGTACAGCAAGGAGAAACAAAGGAGGGAGAGACATGGAAAAGGTGGAGAGAGGGAAGGTAGCTTGGATGAGAATCCTAGGTGGCTCGATCCAGAGTTTGATCAGCCACGTAGGGGAAGGGAGACAGAAGGATGCGAGTGTCGACGTGGGAGAGGGCAGAAGAGAGTTTGGGGAGGAAGAAGAAGAATGGGGGATGAGAAGGAGAACAACTGGTGGAAGGCAGCAAGGGAGAAGACAGGAGGGCTGGAGAAGAGAAGGAAGGCAGCAGGAGGAAGAGTTTGGTGAGGGTAGAAGGCACCAGGGAAGAGAGGGTTGGAGAAAAGAGGGAAGACAGCAGGAGGAAGAGGAGTTTGGTGAGAGAGGAGGTGAAGGATATCCGTATGTGTTCAATGATGAGCATTTCGAAACTAAGTACCGTACCCAGCTTGGGAGGGAGAGGACTTTGCCGAAATTCAGTGAGGTGTCGAGGCTGTTGAGTGGGATAGAAAATTTCAGGGTTGATATCTTCGAGGCTAAGCCTATGACATTCATGCTGCCGAAGCACTGTGACGCTGATGCCGTCTTGTTTGTAGCTAAAGGTAATCTTGTCAGCCTTGTATATCCCATCATATCCATACTGCTATGCTGCTATGAACAACGTACTCTTATGGTTAATTGAATGTGTAAATTAATAGGGAGAGGGACAATCACTCTCGTCCATCCTGATAACAAGGAAAGCTTCGACATAGAGAAAGGACACATCATGAGGTTGCGAGCTGGAACTACTGTTTACTTGGTCAACTCCGACGAAGAGAAGAAACTCGTATTGGTCAAACTCATCAAACCCGTTTCTCATACCGGAAGATTTGAGGTGAAGATAGACAAATCTTTGCTTTAATTCTGGATTGTAAGAATATGTGTACGATTACTGACTGAGTGAGTACGTTTATCTGCAGATGTTCTTTGGCGCAGGTGGACAGAACCCAGAATCCTTCTTAAGTGCATTTTCCGATGAGATTCTAGAAGCTAGCTTCAAGGCATCATCTGACGAACTCGACAGGATGTTCACACAGCAAGATGGAGTTGTAGTGAAAGCCAGCAGGGAACAGATCCAATCTCTAACCCAACAACGACAACGAAGAGGAGAAGAAGAGGGTAGTGCCGGTTCTCGAAGTTGGCCATTCGGCGGTGGTGGGTCAAGAAAAGGTTCACGAGGACCACTCAACCTATTCAGACAGGAACCTTCTTTCCAGAACGAGTTCGGGACTTTAATTGAAGTTAAGTCTGATAAATTCCAGCAGCTACAGGATCTTGACATCGACGTTACCTTTGCTAACATTACCGAGGGTAGTATGGTTGCTCCACATTTCAACACACGTGCCACCAAGATTGCTGTTGTGGTGAAAGGAGAAGGAAGGTTTGAGATGGCTTGCCCACATGTTGGAAAGCAACAACAAGGAGGTCGTCGACAGGGCAGTGGTCGTAGAGGAGGACAACAAGGACAGACACCTGTTCATTACCAAAAGATCAGAGGCAACTTGAATGTTGGGACGGTGTTTATTGTCCCAACTGGACACCCTTTTGTGGCAGTCGCTTCACAGGATGAGAATCTTCAGATCATCTGCTTTGAAGTTAATTCTGAGAACAACCGGAAGATCCAACTTGCTGGTAATTTAAGTTTGATGACAGTATTCGAAAATTCAATTTCGTATCAATTTCTAGGGTTAGGGTTTAAGGTTTTGGTTTTCTAACGGATTTGATTAAATGAAACAGGACAAAAGAGCATAATCAAGCAATTCGAGAACGAGGCGAAGGAATTGGCTTTCGGTGAGAGCGCAGATTTTATAGATGAAATCCTCGAGAGGCAAGATGAAAAATTCTTCTTTCCTGGACCAGAGCAGCAGCGTCATCAGGGACGTCCACGCCGTTTCCGTCCCACAAGGCAGCCACGAGAGGAAGAAGGTCGTGCTGACCAGTAAACCATCACGATGCGGGCGTGCTGTCACTGACTCCGTAACTGACTTTTTGGGTTTGTTGGAACATGACAAGTGCTGGTTTTCTGAGTGATCTTTTGTGGCTGTTGATGTAGAAAAAAGGAGAGATTTTACATAAATAAGAGCTTAGAGAAGACGAGGAGGTAAAAGAAGTGAGCGAGGGTGTTGTCTTTTGTTTGTATCCAGAATGTAATGAAATAAGAAATAAGAATGTTTGCAGCTGAATCTAGTGTCTGAGGGCTTCCATGGCGGATGGCCCGTTGATTATGTGATTTCATTATCCCAGTATAAAACAGAACACAAACAAAGTTAAGATGCTGCTACAATCTGAAACGGAACAGAACAACAGAATTCCGGTGGTGTTTTTTGGAACTGAAAACAACCTTATATACGAATCATTAGCGTCATTTCAAATAAAGAACCATTACTTGGTATTATTTATTGCAAACAAGTGGTCACTAGTCTAGTATCCATCCTTAGATTGAAGCTTAAAATTCTAAGAGTGGGAGCCTATTAGAAGTTTTAGTAGAGTATAGGAGAACCCTACCAGCAGTTGCCAACTAGCGATCAATATAGGTTTTATGTGTATGAATTTTGAAATGGTCAGCTGCATTATAATAGTGATTACCAAAATGAAGATGAACCTTGTCAGTTTCGTACCAGCAGGTAAGTAAATGCCTTATCAACACTTAAAAATACGTATAACAACACAAGAGATCAGAAACATACACTAGATAACTCGCCTCAACAATACAACTACCATTCAACTAAATTCTGGTTCGAAAGAAATTTCATTACTAGTTGAACCACGCATGATTATAACCCAAAACTAGATATATTTAGTTTATTTATTTTGAACCCAACCAATAATCATGGTCTAAGCAATTTGAAAAATATGAAAAGAGTTCAAACTCATAAGATGAGTGTGATGGATTTCTCTAAAAATCCGACTAATTTCAATGGGATTTTTCTATAGTCAAATGCCGGCATGCAACAGTAGCAAATAATTTTACATTAACTATTTTTCAAATTTTCATATATCCTCGATGATGTCTTGTGTTAGCGCTGGGATTGCAAGACACATAAGCACCAACATTAGCACAACTTGATCCCTGTGAAACGTTGCCCTAGCTAACGACCATGAGTTTCCATCATGACTCGACTTTTTTTTGGGACAAAATGACCACGGACTATCAAAAGATTACTAAATTATCAAAGTACTAAAGGACCGACAAAACACTAGACTTGATTACACTGGATAAGAACCAGCTTCAACACCTCGCCTCTACGCCCTTGAATGAGATGGTGCCTTCCCAAGCACAGCGAATCCTCCAACCATTATGGTAACCCTTCTCACTCTGATCTTTCTCAAAGTCATCATACGCTTATCTTTCCGATCAACACTCGGCTACTGGATGTCCCACATCTCTCCCCTGTTGCCTTCACCATCGGATGTTGGAGTGGCCTTTTCCCGAGTAGGCTAGATTGGGGTTGGCACACCAGGTTAAGAGATTCAAATATCACAATTAAAACCTCTCTCGGGTGGGAACCAGACAGACTTGTTGACCCTCCCAAGGAAAGGTCAAGCCCGAAAAACACCGAAGATTCACTTTGTTCTATAGGATCCGATGCCACCCCAGGCGCTTTCCCTGGGTGGAACATATCATCTCTACAACAGACCACAAATACTTCAATGGATAACCAATGCTCGTATGACGATGCTTCCCCATCGCTCATCGCGTAAACATTGTGCATTCATTTGAGTGATGAAGAAATGATCCGTATTTAATAGGCATATTATCATAGAATAATGTGAAAACTAAGTAGTAACCGTCGTGAGAAAGAGGCAAGCACCTTAGGATTGGAAGGGAAAGGTTCAGGAGAACTTTGATGTAACACCCCTACTATGTAATCCCGTCTTAATCCAATCATTAATCTTATGGGTCGTTCAAACAACACATAGCACACAAACCGAGGTAAAGCTTGGTAACACACAGGTTACAAGAAACCATACCATAGACCGACGAGGGAAACAAACGTGTAGTCCCACGCCTGTCCTCTAATCTCTTAGCTCTAGAATACGATGCTACGTATTACTACTCTATAATCCATTAAACCATTTTGGCATCTCTTGAACTAATCCCTTGTAATTAACCCCGGTGTTTGCCACTCGTTTTGGTTTTTACTCAAAGTATCCCAACCCGGGATTAATTAGCTAATTAATCTCTCATGTTGTTAATAACCAACATGTTGTATCATTTCTATACCCTTAGTTTTATACACTTGTCAATTGTCTCCTTTAATCATATGTACTTATATATACATATATACACTCATATAGGTTTCATTTACTACAAGGTGTTAATTTAATTGACCTAAGTAATAATGGCCTTAGGCCTTATATTTCCCATGTAGTTTAATGAGTTGGTCAACTTGACCCAATTGGTCAACTTAGTTTATTAGGTCAACGTGATCAACATACTAATTGGTCATCATAGTTAACACTTCTAAGGACCTTATAAATAACTAGGTTTAATAACCTCTTTAATTAACAATCTTCTAACCATTTATGTAATGGTTGATATACAACCTTATATTAATGACTTAGGTTTTATTTCTAATCATCCTCATCCATAATTCCAATCCCAACCTTATTACTTACTCCACAATGTCATTCCAAATATTCATATTATTTCATATGAATTATAAGATTCTTTAGTTGCTTACCAACTTAGACCTCTACAATAAGATGCTTATACTTAATATAACATATGCTATAACCCTCAATTATCTCAAACTTTAACTCTTAATTTTCATAATACCATCCATACTCCAATTTTATTTAATAATACATTATGCCATCAATATTTTCCTAACTTAACAGTTCAATCCCAATTATATACATAACTTATAACTTCATTCTGTTACTTAATTATTTCAAAGTTCTAGTCCTGATTCCTTCAAATTTCTAAACAGCCCCTAAACTGCCTATTTCTGATTTTCACCCAAAACTTCTCAAAATTATGATTCCACCCTCTTGAACTTTCCTAAAGTTACAATTGACCACTAATTCTAATTTTCCTTTAAATCCAATCTTCATTTAATTAATTCCAAGTCTAAACCCTCAATATTCAGAAATACCAAACAGACCCCAAATGTTATTTTTGAATTCTCCCTTAATTTTCTAAACTTATGGTTTGACCACTTATCATTTCTAAGTTTTACAATTTACCACTAATGTTTCCTTAATCCAATTTTTAGTCTTTTTTTTTCCTAACTTTGGTCAACACTCTTAATCCATCTAGAGGTGACCGAATTTATTCCATACACCCCAAACTTTCCAGAATTACAATTTCCCTCTCACAGTTTTCTAAAACTTACAATTAACTCCTAAACTTTATTAAACTTACAATTTTTCTTATTTACCAAACTAATCCCAAACTTTCGACTTACTTATGCCTAACACTCCAACCTTTATTTCTTTGAAACCTGTAGCTTAACCATTGATCATATAATCACTAAATCATTAAATAAACTTCTAACTTCATTTAAAGTCAATTTTTGTCTTTAATCTCTTCCGAGCAAAACCTATTTTCGTAGGAAATTTTCCGCCAACTTTTAAAGTGTATTCTATCACCCAAAAAACCCTTATAATTCCATATTTTACACCCAACATTATTTTATTTTCATTCTCTTTATTTGTTATTTATTTTAGCAATTCTTTTTTTATTTATATTTCGTTTCTCTTTGTCATTTTGTTTAGTTAATTTTGTTTTTGTGTTTCTTTTTTTTAGTTCTATTTTACTTTTTCTTTTTATTTTTGTAGGCAAAGATGAAGGATAACATGGATGAGTTGAGGAGAGTATTGACACAGTTAGAAACGACGGTTGCGATAATGAACATAGAGCAGAATTTGAACAGGTATAATCAGTTGGGTGCTCAAAGTTACAACTAGAATCGGTGACAGAAATATTACCAACCGCAACAATCATCTTATCAACAACCTTATTGGTGGGAAAGTGAGCAGACTAGAATGCAGATGGAGGTTGAGCAGTTCACGCTTATCAGGAGCCTCTTAAGGAGGATACGAGCAAGATAGAGAGCATGCTTGCAGAGATCTTGGAGCAAAGAAAAGCCACTAATGCTAAATTTATTGAAATTAAATCTAAGTTTGATGCTAAGTTTGCAGAGCAGGCAGCTAGAAATGCTGATCAGGACGCCATTAATCAGAATTTGGAGAGACAGATGAGCCAGCTTGCAGAGCAGCTAGCACAAGAGCAAATAAATTTCCTCCATAATCAAAGTCATTCGAACCCACTGGACCCATTTCAAGTAGACATTTTGATGGGTGAAGACCATTCCAAGCCTGTTATTTCTAAAGCTGAAGAGGAGTCTGATGAAGAGGTTGAGCGACATGCTGAAGAGTTATATTGCCCTCCCTCCCCAACCTCGACTCAACCTGACTATCTAGTGATTGAGCATATTTTGTCTGAGTCGATCTGTGAGCTAGAAGAGGATTTTTCCATTGAGCCTCACCAATCGGAAGAGGATATCTATATTCTTGAATCTGAGGAGAAAGCACCACCACCAACTTGTCATCAACTTCAACTTTGCCCCTAGGATCCTCAACAGCAGAAGGAGGACGTTTATGTCCTTGAATTTGAGGAAGAAGAGCCATTCACACACTAGTACAAAAAAGGCCTATTTCGGCGCCCATATTTCGGTGGTTGTAAGAGCAATCGTCAAAATAGGGCCCCGAAAACTTCTATGTATAAAGAAAGACACCTATTTCGGCGGTTCTTAGCTAGGAACCGCCGAAATAGGGTCACTGAAAACTCTGTGTATAAAAAATACACCTATTTCGGCGGTTCCTAGCTAGAACCGCCGAAATAGGTAGTGTTCCCGGTTTTTTTTTTTTGTGAATTTTTTTAAAATCGCGCCTCCGTCTTCTTATTTCCGACCCTTCGCCTCTCTCTCTCTCTTCATTGGCTTCACTCACTGTAAATTCACCACCGTTTAGCTCTGTGCCTCCACCTTCCTTCTCTTATTTTGTATGCGTCTGTGGTAGAACTACTGCATCTTGCTCACCCGATTGAAGACCAGGCTGAAGCAGTTCATTCCAAACCGGTAATATACTCAAACTTATCTTTTTTCTCTATGGAAAACAAGGAACGCATACATGCTCTGCGGTTTTTCATATTCTTCTTTCTTTCTGCGCATCTTTTCTTCTTTATTCTCTTCACTGACGGTAATTTTGCATCTGGAGAACAATATGCTCTACGCCTATTTCATTCTCTTCTCATGGTAATTTTGAAACCCTAACTAGCGAACAGGGGACATGCTCTGCGCGGCTCTATAATCTCTTCACACATGGTAATTTTGCAAGGCGAACAAGGGGCATACACTCTTTGCGCCTATATTCGTTTTCTTCTGGTGTGTACGCCTCTATAGTGAGAAAAATCGGAACTGCTGCATCTCGATCCCGAGGTTGAAGACGAGGCAGAAAATAATTTTTTTTAAAAAAAAAAACACACACCTATTTCGGCGGTTCTTAGCTAACAACCGCCGAAATAGGTGTGTTTTTTTTGTTCTAGCACGCACCTATTTCGGCGGTCTTCATTTCGGCGGTTCACAACCGCCGAAATAGGCCCAAAAGAACCGCCGAAATAGACCCTTTTTCTACTTGTGACACCTGGTCTTCTGATTGAGCAGCGTTACCGGTAGTATCTCCTCAAACACCAGGCTCCAATTACATCACCACCACCATCATCCATCACCATCATATTCACCATCATCCATCATCACCACTTCCACCACATTTATCCGAATACCAACGCCACCATATCCATCCATTCACATCCACCACCACTCTACCACATACCATAATTCACCATTGTTGCACCGACGTGAAGACAAAGTTGGAACGGGGAGCCAGAGTCAAACTTGCTAACTGGAGTTTTCTCTACCCTATCTCTTAATTCGTTTGATGTCGTTCTTTATTACGTATGTTATTTTTGTATTTATGTTTGAGTAGTTAGACTAGCTCCCCGGATTGGGGTAGCAAACCCGATTTTTTTATTTATTTTGTAATATTTTCTCCAATTATAATGCAATAGTTTAATTCCAGTTCTTCATGTGCTTTAATTCTCTGGTCAATTATTAAAGCAATATTTGTAGTCTTCTAATCAACACGCGAGAGCTGAGATAGATAACAAAACATAGGAATTAAACCTGATTAACGACTAGAAGCGTGATCCCGCCTATAGGTTAATCGGTCTCAAATAGAAACTGTTCTTTATGCGATTAGTTGTGTCCGGATTAGAGCATTAGTCTGCTGCTAGTTCTAGCAACTGGTTAGAATTCGTTAGGCTTAGCCGTTGACGAATTAATTATAGTTTCTGAGTTTATTGCAGGATTAGGGAAAAGTTTATTAATAGAATAGAAAGTGAAGGTTTACATAACAATCCGGGGTGCTTCCTTAGATTTAGAGTTTTAGCCTTTATTTATTTGTTTAGTTTATTTTACTATTTTATTATTTTATGTTAGTTTGTTGAGTCTTTCTTTTTATTAAATTAAGCAAACCTGAAAAAAGTGATGTTTCCTGTTTTCTTAGTTTAGTTTCTCAGTTAGTAAATAAATTGTCAATTAATTTAACGAGGTCCCTGAGATCGACAACCCCCACTTAATTCACTATTCCACAAAACGATAGGTACACTGCCTAGGTAGAGATAGTAACATATTTCTGCAGCAGTAGACTCATGCTTGTCGTAGATGAAAGGAGTTGGAGCGGGGTAAAGGTGCGGAATTACAACCCAGAGAAGGATGCGAGTTATGGAAAAGAGTGGGAAACTGAACAGAGAAAGGATCGGGGATGAGGTGTCCATGGGAGTGGGAAGAAGAACACAGTATAGGGACGATTTAAAAGGTTGTGTGTGTGCAACCTTTGGAGCTAGTAGAAACAAGGCAAGGACAAGGGTGATGATGGTTTTTGTGGGAAACGTGAAGTGGCGGCTAGCAAAAAAGGAAAATGAGAAGGCGAAGGAAACCTTGTGCAAGAAAATCCATGGCAGTACTCATTGCCTCTTGTTCCTGATGGAGATTACCGATGAGGAAAGGCCGCAGAGAAAAGTAGCACTCCTTAGTAAGGGAGAGTGAAAGATCAGAGGCGCTTGCTTTGTGGTAGAGCTGATCAAACGGGCGGGCGGGCCGAGTTTGGGCCGGGCTGACATTGAATTTGAGACCCAAATGGGCCTATATATTTGTCCAAGCCCGGTTTTAATTTTTTCAGGCCGGGCCAGGCTAGGCCCGGATTTAAACTAATCTTTGTCCTTGCCTGGCCTCCTTTTAAAATGTTTTTTAATATTTTTATTAGTTTTTTAAAAAAATATAGATTTATATAATATAATATATATTAAATATAATATGCATATATGTTAATATTTGGAATGTTCAGGTGAAGAGTAATAGTGCTTACCTTTTACAATTTGATAATATTTGGAATGTTCAGGTGAAGAGTAATAGTGCTTGGTGGTGGAAATCGGTCTTGAAAATTAGAGATGAGATTGTCAAGACAGGGAAGAATGAGTTGGTTGATAACCTGGTGGTGAATGGTAAGGTTAACATGAGGATGGCATATGATATGTTCAGCACTGATCACCCTAATCAAGAATTGGGGAAAGTGGTTTGGAATAGATATAATTGTCCGCAACACTCCTTTATTTGGTGGATGGGGTGGTGGGATAGATTGGCCACCAAGGATAGACTAGTAAGAATGGGAATTGTGGTAAATCCTATATGTTGTTTCTGCAGTCAGTTAGAGAGTAGGAATCACCTTTTTTCTGCTGCTCTTACACTGCACAGGTAATTGAGAAGGTGTGTAATGGGTGGCTTTTGTTTAAGCCTAAAACACATTTTGCAGATTGTATGAAGGATTTTTGTGAGGCAAGAAATCCTTCATAGTTTTCAAACTTCGTTGGTCAGCAATTGCTGCATGTATCTATCATATTTGGAGGGAAATGAATCGTAGAGTTTTCAACGAAGAGAGTCAAGATGCTGCGACGTGTGCTGCAAGCGTCATGGTGGAGTTGAAGCAATGGTGGATGAAGTTCCAGTTCAAAAATAATAGAATGCATAGATCTATAGTTGCTAGTTTTGGTTTATACAATACATTGTAAATATATCCTGTTTGACAACATTGTTTGATTTTTAATAAATATGCTTACCTTCTTTCAAAAAAAATATTAATAGAAATTATATATAATTTAAATAAATAGTAAAAGGTATTATAAAGAATTAAATTAAATATATAATCCCTTCTATTATGATACTTGATTCTCTAGCTCTAGGCACAAGAATTAAGGAAGAAAAAGTTAAAGTATGTTGCCCTTTTTGCATTGGAAATTGAAATAATTTGAAAATTAGAGTTGTGAAATAAAAGATGAAGGGTAGAATTGGAGGGTAGATGACAACAAAAGCTAGAACATGTTAAATTTTGAAAATAGTGAAAGGACCCAAAAAATCTAATATTAAGAACAGGAGGTAGTATAATATTATATTTATAAAACAATATATGTATTAATAAATCGGGACGGGCCGGGCTTAGTTGCAGGCCTAAAATTTTGCTGAAGCTCGATCCGATTCTTCATTCAACCTGATTTGTTGTCTGAACCTGTCCGGAATTTTTTCCACACAAGATTTTCGGGCTTTATTTTGGACCGGCCCGGATTGGACCGCTGGGCCAGGTGAGTGAAGTTGATCAACTCTATTTTTGGCGACTTAATTATTAATTGTACATGAATACGATCTTGGTTGATTTTAATTACAAGAAAAGAGAAATATCTACTTTGATTGAAAAAAATGATTGGACTTTACTTAAATTCAAATGTCTCCAAACGGCACGAGTGTAGTGCCTTTTCAAGTTCAGTTTCCATAACCCACGCTAACTGCACTTTACCGGAGTATAGTTTTCCTTTTCTTTTTTCGAGAGAGAACATTTATTAGAGATGTAATTATAAAACACCGGTGCAAATTACTGAACCTCATGTCATTCTACTTCCTCTTCCCCTGGATGAAACCCTAAAACTGATGGGTAACATCCTTACTGAAATTGAATCTTTGTTTTTGTTCGACTTCTTGAATTGATCATCCATTGCAAACTTGTTTAATTTCCTTGGTTTCCCATTTCAGGGATGGAGTCTGATGATACAAATCATTGTATATGTATTCCATCCGAGATATGCGCCCAAATACTCTCGTATCTCCCAGTCATATCGCTCCTTCGTTTCCGATCGATCTCCAAGGAGTGGAAATCAATAATCGACAACCCTGATTTTGCTTTCTTCCACTTCAGCCGCTACTCTAAATTTAAGGACAACCTTGAATCCCATCTCCTTGTGCTTGAGAACTCCATCGATGGGGTAAGGGCTCGATTGTTTAGTTGTTGTACTGTGGCTGAACCCTATCGACAAATCTTGAAATTCAACCTCCCAGTACCAGAGGAACCTCCGTCTCTTGGCTTCTTTTCTGTTTGGTCGGTTGCCGGTGATGTTGACGGACTAATCCTCCTGCAAGGAAATACATTTGAAGACACATGGGTTCTTGGTGACGTTGTTTTATGGAATCCTTCTATCAGAAAAAGCTTCAACATTCCACCTCCACCATCTCTGTCAAGTAAATATCACAGCGGTCAGTGCGATGATTTTGTTTCATCTTCAGATGGTGTGGACTTATGTTTTGGTTTTGATCCTTCAACTAATGATTATAATGTGGTCAACATCCTCCACTCTCAGGATGCCACAATCACATGTGAGATTTTCTCTCTAAACTCTCGTACATGGAGAAGTGTGAGTTGTCCCAATAGTTTTGATAGTAAAAAGATCCGTCGTCTAACTGGCTTAGGAGAAAAAAAGGTTTATCTGGGAGGTTATTGTTGATGAAAAACATCACCAGCAGCCATTCCAGAAGAAGTAGGCGTAGAGGGAGGCACCGTCCACACCGTCCATCCCTGTTACCGTCCACACCGTCCATTACTGTTATAGCTCACAATTGTTGAATCTTGTAACATATGCAGTACTTAAACGTGGAGTGGTGAGCCTCTTATTTTGACTAAGTAGTATAAGCCCTTGATGTAGAAACTCTATAAATAGGCTTGTAATCTGATGAATAAAATCATCCCTTGCCAAATCCAAAACACTTACCTTCATATTAAGTGCTTTGGTTACTTCGTTTCAACAATCTAGTATCAGAGCCAGCACAATCTATATCACTGCCGGTGAGTTGTAAAATCTAACCATAACCTTCAAAACTCCAACAAACCTTCATCGCAAGAAGTTAGAATTTGGCTCCATAAAAACTGCCCTGTTTTCATACTCTCCTCCCGCTATAGCGTCAAAGTAATTAAGGTGTTTGTCTTTGGTATCTCTGTGAAGCAAAAGTTGTCATCATCTGGTAGCTAGATGAGAAGAGAAGAGTGAGTGAAAAAAAAAATCGGAAGAGACGTGAGGGGGCTGGCCGGCTCGGTGTTGAAGAAAGAAACAGATTAAAAAAAGAGAGAAAGAGGGAGAGTAGCAGCGCAGAGGTGAGAAGAAGTCTTCAAAGTTGTTGGTGGAAATAATTACTTGAAAAGAAAAAAGAATCCAAATCACTTTCCAAAAGTGAATCACGTGAAAGCAAGTGGTGTGGACTTGAAAAGAAAAAAAAAGAAAAAAAAAAAGAATCTAGTCCACTAAATACGTTTGATACAAAGTCCCGTGAAGAAAAATAGAGAGAGCTGCTGTTTTTTTTGGGAAAAAAAATAGCGAGTATAAAAAAAAAGGTGGGAAATATTTTATTAAGTATTTAGATATGACAGATTTTCAAGTTTCTGGAGGGATTAAAAAGCTCGGCAACAACAATTATAATTCTTGGTCTACTTGCATAATGTCATATTTGCAAGGACAAGATTTATGGGAGGTTGTTAGTGGCACCGAAGTAAATCCGCCAACGGGAGAAGACGCACTGCGGAAATGGAAGATTAAAGCGGGCAAAGCCATGTTTACCCTTAAGACGACTGTTGAAGAAGAAATTCTCGAGCACATTCGAGATGCGAAGACTCCCAAAGACGCTTGGGATACATTCGTGAAGCTATTCTCGAAAAAGAACGACACAAAGTTGCAACTCTTGGAGAGTGAGCTATTGTCGATTGCACAACGTGACATGACGGTTGCGCAATACTTTCATAAAGTAAAGTCGTTGTGCCGAGAAATTTCTGAGTTGGATTCCGACGCTCGAATCGGCGATACCAGGATGAAACGAATCATCATCCATGGGTTGAAACCGGAATTTAGGAGCTTTATTGCTGCTATACAAGGATGGCAAAATCAACCATCACTTGTGGAGTTCGAGAATTTGCTAGTCGGTCAAGAAGCTTTGGCCAAGCAGATGGGAGGAGCCTCAGTGAAGAAATAAGAAGAGGCACTCTACGCCAAGAAAGGAAAGTGGAATTCCAAGCAGCATGATGGTGGTGGATCCAAGAGGAATGGTGACAAAGGAAAGAGTCATCAAGGCGCAGGAAGCAGTCGTTGGAAGAAGCGTGGCAATAACCAAAAGTTTGAAGGGAAGTGTTATAATTGTGACAAGGTAGGTCACATGGCAAAAGATTGCTGGGCCAAGAAGAAGGGTGTGGAGAGCAACACCGCTACTTCGACAAGTGAAGACGAATGGGGTGTAGAAGTCCACTTTGCAGTAGATGAAGCAGAACTAGCGCTCTCGGCAACAACACTCAATCAAGTCGACTATGACAATGATTGGATTGTTGACTCAGGTTGCTCGAATCATATGACGGGTAATAAAGAGAAGTTAGAGAGCTTGACAAACTACAAGGGGAGTCGAGTCGTGGTGACAGCCAACAACTCAAAATTACCGATAACTCACATCGGGAATACTGTAGTCTCCCCTCAATCCGGTGATGCTGAGATGATACTTCAAAATGTCTATCATGTTCCTGGCATGAAGAAAAATCTCCTTTCAGTATCACAGTTAACATTGGCAGGTCACTTTGTCCTGTTCGGACCAGATGATATGAAGGTATATCGAAACCTTGAGGTCGTTGAAAAGCCCATCATGAAAGGGCAGAAGGCAGAGTCGATCTATGTGATGTCAGCAGAGGCTGCATACATAGACAAGACAAGAAGAAACGAGACAGCAGATTTGTGGCACATGCGGGTAGGCCATGTCAGCTACTCCAAGTTAGACGTGATGATGAAGAGGTCGATGTTGAAAGGGATTCCTCGGCTCGAGGTAAAGACCGATACGGTATGTGCAGGTTGTCAGTATGGAAAAGCACACCAACTACCGTACAAAGAATCCAGCTACAAAGCAAAGGAGCCACTGGAGTTGGTTCACTCTGACGTGTTCGGTCCGGTCAAGCAAACTTCCATCAGCGGGATGAAGTATATGGTGACCTTCATTGATGATTTCTCGAGGTATGTGTGGATATACTTCATGAAAGAAAAGTCTCAAGTATTTGAAAAGTTAAAAGAATTCAAGAAGATAGTGGAGTCAGAGGTTGGTAAACAAATTCGTTGTCTACGAACTGATAACGGAGGAGAGTACACCTCACAGGAGTACTTAAGCTTTCTGAAGGACTGCAAAATACGACACCAGTTTACCTGTCCAAACACTCCACAACAAAACGGTGTAGCAGAAAGAAAGAATAGGCACCTGGCGGAGATATGTCGAAGTATGATCCATGCGAAGAATGTTCCAGGAAGGTTTTGGGCAGAGGCGATGAATACTGCAGCCTTTGTGATCAATAGGCTTCCTCAACAAAGGTTAGACTTTTTATCACCATTTGAAAAGTTATGGAAGATAAAACCCGCTATTGGTCATCTTCGAGTGTTTGGATGTGTATGCTATGTATTTGTACCTGATCACTTACGTAGCAAGATGGAAAAGAAGGCCATTAGATGTATCTTTGTAGGATACGACAACCAGAGGAAAGGATGGAGGTGTTGTGATCCATCAACTGGGAAGTGCTACACATCTCGAAATGTGGTATTTGATGAGTCTTCGTCGTGGTGGTCCTCAGATAGTGAAGTGTTTCCTAGGGATGAGTTACAAGATCCACCAAGGACAAATGAACCTGAAGACGGTGGTACTGAAGAAGGCTTAGATCAAAACCCTTGGAGAACTGGCGTTCACCAACCACCAGATAAAGAAGGTGATTCCGAAGGAGTGACATCACCTAGAAGATCAAGTAGGATCAAGAAGCCAAATCCCAAGTATGCAAATGCGGCCATTGCTGAAGATGTAGATGTGAAAGAGCCAGAGACTTTCGAAGAAGCATCCAAAGATCCAGAGTGGATCAAAACAATGGAAGAAGAAGTAGTTGCACTAGAGCGCAATCAAACATGGGAGCTGGTACCCAAACCAAGAGAGGTGAAGCCGATCTCGTGTAAGTGGGTGTACAAGCTAAAGCGTAACACAGATGGGTCAATCGAAAGGTATAAAGCTCGTCTAGTAGCTCGTGGATTTTCTCAACAGTATGGGCTGGACTATGATGAGACATTTAGTCCAGTTGCAAAGCTTACTACAGTGAGAGTTCTATTAGCACTAGCAGCCAGTAAAAATTGGAACTTGTGGCAAATGGATGTGAAGAACGCCTTCTTACATGGAGAGTTAGATCGAGCAATCTATATGAATCAGCCAATAGGATTTCAGAGTCAAGATCATCCTGAGTATGTGTGCAAACTTAGAAAGGCACTTTATGGCCTAAAGTAAGCACCAAGGGCGTGGTATGGTAAGATTGTTGAATTTCTTACTCACAATGGTTATTCGATGACATCTGCAGATTCTAGCTTGTTTGTTAAAGCAAAAGAAGGGAAACTAGCTATAGTGCTAGTGTATGTGGATGATTTGATCATCACTGGTGACGATGAAAAAGAAGTTTCTCAAACTAGAGAAAATCTGTCAGTTCGGTTTCAGATGAAAGAACTTGGACAGTTGAAGCACTTTCTTGGTCTCGAGATTGATCACACCAAAAGAGGAATCTGTCTTCATCAACTGAAGTATTCCAAAGATTTACTGAAAAAGTTTGGAATGCTCAACTGCAAGCCGATCTCAACACCAATAGAGCCTAATGCTAGAATGTGTGCTCATGAAGGAAAAGATTTGGAAGATGCCACGATGTATCGACAGCTTGTGGGTAGTTTAATCTATTTAACTTTAACACGGCCTGATATCTCATTTGCAGTCGGTGTGTTAAGTCGTTATATGCAAAATCCAAAGAAACCTCATTTGGAAGCAGCCCGACGAGTTCTAAGATATGTGAAGAGTACACTGGGACATGGTATACTCTATAAGAGTGGTGAAGACTGTGAGCTAGTTGGCTACTGTGATGCTGACTATGCAGGTGATCCAGACACACGACGTTCGACCACTGGCTATGTATTTATGCTTGGATCCGGAGCAGTGTCTTGGTGTAGCAAGAGACAACCAACAGTGTCCTTGTCAACTACTGATGCAGAGTACCGAGCAGCCGCTATGTCAGCTCAAGAAAGCACTTGGTTAATGCAGTTATTAAAGGACTTGTATCAGCCAATCAAGTACAACATCGTGCTATATTATGACAATCTGTCAGCAATACGGTTAGCAGAGGATCCAGTCTTCCATGCTAGAACCAAGCACGTAGAGGTGCACTATCATTTCCTCAGAGAGAAGGTCTTGCAAGAAGAGATTCAGTTGAAGTACATCAAAACTGAGTACCAAGCTGCAGATCTGTTCACTAAAGGCTTGAGTGGCAACAAGCTTGAAAATTTCTATAATAAGCTAGGAATAATAAAAAGAGATGAAGCTGGTGTTGAGAGGGAGTGTTGAAGAAAAACAACACCAGCAGCCATTCCAGAAGAAGTAGGCGTAGAGGGAGGCACCGTCCACACCGTCCATTACTGTTATAGCTCACAATTGTTGAATCTTGTAACATATGCAGTACTTAAACGTGGAGTGGTGAGCCTCTTATTTTGACTAAGTAGTAGAAGCCCTTGATGTAGAAACTCTATAAATAGGCTTGTAATCTGATGAATAAAATCATCCCTTGCCAAATCCAAAACACTTACTTTCATTTGAGAGCTTTTTGGTTGTCTATATTCAACAGTTATGTGCATTGGGTTGGGCGAGCTTACAATGAAGATCATGTTGTATGTGCCACAGCATTTATTTCATTCAATTTGATGTAGACATTTTCAATTAAGGGCTTACCTCCCGAAAAAATTGAGTTGCTCTTTGTTGTGGTTGCTGGGTCCACGGTGGGGTTATTGACATCATCACAGCTTGGAAATCATATATGGGTTTTGCAGATGGATGGGCGTTGGATTAAAAGATACACTTTGCCTTTTGATATTAGAAGGAATAATCGCGACTCGCATTATTTCACGAGGGGTGGTGTTCTATTTTACTCAAAAGATGATTTCCTTAGTAGGACTATATGCTTATGATACAACTACTAAACAGAAAACAGTGGTCTCAAAAGTTTCCTGCTGGTGTTCGCTTTACACTGGGACTTTTGCGGAAAGTTTGGTGCTCTTAAGGTAAGTGAGTGTTGATGGTTGGCCTGTAAGATGCATCCAAGGGTTAGAATTCCTTTTCTAAGATTGCGGTCTAAAAGTTTCTTTAATCTTTCTACCTGGTTTGGTTAATAATGTAATGGGATATTATATATATGTCACAGCTAGTAGCTAGTGTCTGTAGAAAAGTTCTTATATTTCATATTTGGATTATTTTTTTATTATAAGTATTGGTAATGCCAATTGCGGGTAGTTCCACAGCAGTGCAAAAGAGCATAACACTAAGGTTGCGTTCGCTCGTTGCGAGTGGAAGATTAATCTGTATCTGCAAAAAAATTAAAATAGATGTCATATTATTATTGGCTTTCTTACCGACCAAAGCTTACATGGTGGACCATAAGTGGTTAACCATAGTCACCTTTACGGGTCGTTTGGTAGGAGGTAATAGAATTGTAATTCCTGGAATTGAAATAATTACAATATTTGGTTGAAAGAATTTGAATTCCAAGAATTTTGGTAACTGCCAAATTATGGTCTTATTTTGGGAATAGTATTCCCTGATTTTTAGCTAGGAATTGCAATTCCAAATGAGTTGCCGGTTCCTTCCGTCACTTCAGACGTGATAATTAATTATAAATACAGATATTTTCATAATTTCCACCAATATAAATGCAACTAATTATTTATCTTCTATTTTTATCCTACACTTTTTTCTCAAAATTGTTATTCTTCAAAATTTGCTACACTTTCAAAATCATTTCTATGTGACACTTTATCTTTTTGTTTTGAATAAATTTGCTATTTATTTATTTGGTTTGATCTAGTTATGAAAGTTTACATTGTTATTTTTATTATTTTTTGTGTAGAATGTTTTACTACATTTGAATACTTAGTAATATTTTTTATGATCTTTTGAGATCCAGTTCACTTCGTAAACGAACTAGTTTATATTAATCACATACATATTACATGCTAATATATAATATGTTTAATGTTTCCTTTTACATTCTACATGCTCAATAATTACAAATTTATATTCATAATATCAATTTAATGTTATCCAAAAAAATTAAAAAGTAATTAAAAGAAATATAAAAAATGATTTATTGACTTACTTTTTGGGTTCTTATAATTATGACAAGTAAAATTTATCAATTATTATTTATCAAATTTACTTTACAAATTCTCAATTTAATTTATATAATTAAAAGTTGAACATACAACTAATAATAATGTATTAAATGTCAATGATTTATTAGTAACTTGATACTTATTCCAAGTCTATTCCTATCATTATTCTGGGAACCAAACAAAGAAACCATCAAATTCTAGGTATTTCTATCATAACAACCAAATGATGTCATATTCTATTCTCGGAATTCCATTCCAGGAATGCTATTCCAGGAATTAACATTCCCAGAACCAAACGACCCGTTATGGTAACGCAGGAATATCTGCGTTTGGAGGTGGTGAGCGTACGCGACCTAAAACAACAAGAAATGACAAGAAATGAAACTTTTGAGCTGCATGAGTCATCATAGTAGTTTTAGTAGGCCGTTTGTACTGCAGAAAACGCTGCAAGACATGAAAACTGGGACTAGCTTGCTTCCCTCCCACTCCCAATGTGTCTTTTAACTGATTCCGTTGCAGTGATTCAATATGATTATGATTGTTTAATATGAGCTTATTATTAATTTTTTTCCTTTTGAAAGGAAAGCTTATTACTAATTGGCAATGTGTATCAGGTTCCTTGTTTCACTTTCCAATATTCTAGGAAAGTATTTTCTTAATTATCAAATTTATGCTTGCCTTGAGGGATCATGTATTAGCCATTCAACATCAGTTTCATCTTACTTCTGGCGGTGTGATCATTCAGTCCTTTTTAATTATCAAACGTCCTCTATTCTTTAAAAGGGGTAAGTAACTCCTTATTAATCAAATTCATTCTCAAATGGAATCACATGAGCTGCAACAGAAGTAACTGCCCTGCAATGCTCGTAGCAAGGATTTGTATGTCTACGGTGTGGTGGTGTTTTGGTCTGTTTGGGGTGTCTTGTCTTGGTTGTTCGTGAGGTTGGTGGTCCCAATAAGCCAGTTTTGAGCCCATGGTGCTGCTGTAATCTGGAAGGCATGGAGTTTTGCTGCTCTGTAAAAGATTGACAGTTGACCTCTTCTTAGTCTGGTGGTTTCTCTTTTTCTTTGTCTACGGGGTTTCGTGTACTGTTGTTTTGACTATCTTTTTCTCTTCTTTGGGATGGGTCGCATTTGAGGTTGAGTGGTTTGCTAGCATTTAGTTTTCTTGTTATGTATTTGTCCTAGTTGTACAGCTAGATTGGCTGGTAAGTTTGCATTTGGTTGTGGTGGGTACTCTTCTTCCTCCTTAAACTTTTTCCCACCGGGTTTTGTTTAGGCAGGTTTTAATGAGGCCCGATCACAATGCATCCACTTATTTTTCAATAATAAGACTATATGCCCAAATTATCAAAAAAAAAGTAACTCCTTTTGTGTACCATCATTTATATATATTCTAATGACTTATGTTTTTAAATGCTAAATACTACCAATCTTTAGCATTTTAAATTTATGATGTCAAATTGAAATCCTATCTACAAAAGAAAATACTACTTATATCCTCGCGTAGAGACTTTATTTTTGTAAATTAGGTAATGATATATAAATAATAGATGAGTTTATACAAGAGGATACATAAGTTCACCTATGTATCAGATTTCTAGGGATATACAACTGCTAATAGGAAGGAGGATGTACAAAAGTTTCATAGCATCAGAAAAAAAGGCCATACCCCCCAAGAAAGGCCCTATGGGTAGACCTGGCAATTCTGGTCACTTGGTTCGGGTTCGGTTCGGGTCAATTTGTAGATATTCACTATTCGGTTTGGTTCGGATTGGGTCGGGTTATCTGGTTAAAATTAGATTCGGGTGACTTCGGTTTGATTGATTTTGGGTTTGGGTGCTTTCGGTTCGGGTTAACCTCTGCATGTTTCGGTTTTTTTGGGTTATGGGTCAAATTCAGGTGACTTACCGCGTTATGCTTAATTGACAAAAATTTTAAAGTACAAATTTAAGCAACCGTTGTAACTTTTTTTATTTTCATATTTGGATCCAACTTCTCTTAATATAGTGTTACTCTTAATGAAGATTGCTATTGTGTATTGGTTGGTTATACATAACAATTTGGATGACAATATTTTTAATATTAATTTTTAACTATAGATTTATTAATTTGGTGAATCAGTAGTCAATATTCGACACTCGACGCCTAGTCTATCCCCCCCCCCCCCCCCGCCCGACGATGTGTGTGCCTCTGCCTCTTGCCACCCGCCCGTCACACCCCACGCGTGTCCTGCGTCAATGCCCTTCATCTCGAGCGAGCGTCGCGCGTTCATGCCAATCCATCACCACCTCACGTCTGTGCCCTTATGCGCCCGTCATCACCTCGCGCCCGTGACTTCATGTTGTGTGTGCGCCGCCTATCACCGTCTCGTGAGTGTCCTCCAGTAGCTTATTGCTCCCAGCCAGGGGTTCTCCCTTTATCTTCTTATTTTGTCATTTTTTAAACCCTAATTTAATTTAATTATACGTACAAATATATTTAAGTGAGATGTAAGTTTTGTAATCTTTATTCTTTTCTGATATTAATAAGAAACCTAAGTAGTGATGTGATGATATATACACATACTCGTTCATATCATTCCTAAGCTTGGTTTTGTAATCTTTATTTAAGTAAGGTGTAAGTTTTGTAATCTTTATTCTTCAACATCTACACACCAATCGTGGTTAGTATATTTCTTAACTGAAAAGTTTATACGTTTTATAATTAAAACTTCATCAACATTGAAACCAATTTCCTTGGACACAACAAAAGATGGTAAGAATTGTAAAAACGGAATGAAAACATTCCTTATTTTAGTCCCAATTCATGGAAATTATGCGTTCATACATGCCAATAATAAACAGAAGGATAATGGAAGTTTGTCTAGTTCATGTGTGGTTTAGGTGAATTCGATTCGGGTCAATTCGGTTCGGGTAATTCGGTCCGGGTCAATTCAGTTCGGGTGGATTCGGGTATATCAAATTTCGGTTTGATTCGGGTTTTGTTTGGTTCGGTTCGGATTTTCGGGTCATATCAGTCGGTTTAAATTCGGGTTCGGATCGGGTTGGATCGGGTCAGTATTTCTGGTTCGGGTCACCTTTGCCAGGTCTAGCTATGGGTAAGAGGGGGGAGGGGTAGATATAAAAATACCCAACGTAAAAACGATGAACTAAGAGCAAAGTACTCTGTCAAGCCAGTCGAAGTCTCTGGTGAAGTGGCCCATCTTCATCTTAATGGTAGCTTTCATAGCAGATTTGATGTCCGAAATTATGAGGCAGGGGTCTCTGGAAAGGTTGGCCATGTCATGCTTGCATCTCTCGATCCATAAGCAGTAGACAATATTTGCAATGGCTGCCCTCCTCACCATGTCAATTGGGCGGTTCCTTTTGCAGTAGTGTCCAATCCAAAGCGAGCAGCTGCGAAGGCTCTTCCGGTTGGCGGGGATGCCAAGCCAATCGCAAATATTCCACCAATACTATGTTGGAGTACCTACGTTGGAAAAATAGATGTTGGCTAGTCTTTGGAGCGTTCTCACAGAGCCAACATCGGTTAGCGAGACAAATGCCTCAGGATTGGAGCTTATCACAAGTTTTGAGCCTACCATAGAGAGTGACCCATAACATAAATTTGGTTTTGGGGATAGACCACGTTCTCCAACAGATGTTGTACCAGCGAAAGGGGTTGGGGGGGGGGGGGGGTAGAGACATCCTTGTTAAATAGGTTAACGCTTGGGTAAGGAGGGTAGTAGAGGATGAGCGAAGAGGCATCAGTGATGGACCCACATTGTTTAACCCACCAGTCTCTAGCTAGAGAATAGATTTCTAAGTCCATGGGTCATTGTTGGAGCAAAATAGTGATTAAACTATCTTGCTAACTATGGGCAGTGAACCCAATCATTGTAGTACAACAAGGTCGTATCCACAAGGACTTCGTAACTATCTAGCTAATTATAAGCTTAGTAAATGTGCAAGAGGAAGTGCATAAATGTAAACTGAGGGTTTTTGGGTTTTTGGTTTGATTAAGGGAAAATAAAGGAAAGCAATAAAACTAATCTAACTAAACTAGGATAGGTGTTGCTCAGGATGGATATTTGCACCCGTCCTCCCCTTACTACCGATTGTCGAACCTTGAGCTCATAGCTAAACAACGGGAACACTTAATTAATTAGCAAGCTAATCTAGGCCTACTAATTCTACCCAATTTAACCGAAACTTCTCAATTAGCTAAGCCCCGGGTCAATCGACAGCACTAAACTCATGTTCCACTAAGTTGCAATGTAGTCTAATCTCAAAATCATCAAAATCATAGTACATTGTTCTAGTCCCCAATGGTTTAGGTTTCTATCTCAGAATATCATTTTGATAGAATCCCACAATAATTAGGGGTGGCAAAACGGGTTCGCGGGTCGTGTTAGGCTAAACCCGAACCCAACCCGTTTATTAAACGGGTTGACCCGACCCAACCCGTTTAATTAATCGTGTCAAAATATGAAACCCAAACCCGACCCGTTTATTAAACGGGTTGACCGGGTTATCAAACGGGTTGACCCGTCTAACCCAATTAACTAATTATGTCCAAATTTAAAACTCAAATCCGCATATATTTAACTCAAACCTAACATGTTTAGTTATATAAAAGAAAATAATTTGATTAATTAACATTAGATTTGTCATTCTATGATATTATTGACTTTAATTTAGTTAAATACTTAATTTTAATATTTATATATCTTATTTATATTAAAATTTTATAATAAAAAATGAATAATCTATAATTTATAATATATATTTATTTAAGATAAATTACTTAAACGGGTTAGCGGGTTACATACCTTAAACCCAAACCCGACACGGTTATTAAACGAGTCGTGTTCAGGTTGACCCGTTTATTTAATCATGTCAAATTTTAAAACCCTAACAATAATGCTAAACTAATCGGTAGGCCAAACCAACCAGTTTAACACATAGATGACAAATTGAGCAACATCCTAAACAAATCCCCAAATCATGAGCAACAAGTTTAGAAGCCATAAACACTCAATAATCATCTTCATTAAGCTCAATGACTAAAATAAAGCACAAACACAAGTTCAAGATTCAACAATGGAGGTTTCAGGGATTTTAAAGCAAAACCCCCATCCCAAGCTACAAGGAGACTACACAGCCATTAAGGAACAAAAATGAGAGAAGGGAGAAGAAATAGCCATGGGAGGTTGAAGAAGAGCTTCAATGGAGGTGAGCCTTCTCCTCCATTCCTTCTTCTTCCTTTCCTTTCTTCTTCTTCTTCTTCCCTCTTTTCTCTTGTTTTTCCGTCGTTTTTTTGGTATGAGTCGAATACCCCCTTTCCCCTCTTTTTCTTCTTTTAAAAACGTAGATCTGGGCAAAATTTCGACCCAACCGACCCACCCTGGGTCGGTCCCGTGGGTCGGTCGCGTCCATAAGCAATTTCGGGGCCGAAAATCACGTTTTTTAAGTCCGACCGACCGACCCAGACTCTATGGGTCAGTCGATTCTAGTAGCTTTCGGGGACGAAAATCGTGTTTTTTAAGTCCGACCGACCCATGACCGGCCCAGACACTGTGGGTCGGTCCTGTGGGCAGGCTAACTTTGAAATGATGTATCTTCTTTGTTTCAGCTCAGATTTTGGATCTGTTTGCGCCCACAGGTTTGTCTTTTCATCTACTTTGTTCCTAGCTATGTTACTCCTCCTGTTTCAGTAATATTCGTGTAAAACACCATAAAACACAAAAGTAGAGGAAAACTAGCTAGAGTGGAGAAATGAGCATGAAAAGTGTTGATAAAATATATGAAATACACCTCTAAAACATGCTCATTTAGACACTCATCAGTCATCACCCTTAGCAGTGATGGTCCAGATGTTTTGACCTGCCAGGAAAAGATTGTGGATCCACTGGATCCATAGACGTTCCGGGTTGGTAGCGATGGAAGAGATAGTTTTAAGCATGAAGCATATGTTCCATTTGTGGATATCCTTGAGCCCCAGCTAGGGATGGAAACGGGTTGGGTTCGGGTCGGGTGATGCTCCAACCGACCCGTCACTCGTTTTTCACCCGCACCACCCGACCCAAACCGTCACCCGCAACTTCATCACCCGTCACCCGTTTCACCCGTCACCCGCGGGTGAACACCCTCACCCGCGGGTGAAACGGGTGGACCCGTCATCCATTTATATTTTTTCATCAATTTTTTTTGTTTTTCACATTAGATAAGCTTAATTGTTCAAAAATCACTCATATTTGTTCAAAAATACATACCGCATCATCTAATATCAATAACATACTCAAAACATGGAGTATTAACCAAAATATTTCTAAATTATCTCAACAAATATGAGATAAGTATATTTTTTATTTAATATAAATACATACGGGTGACGGGTCGGGTGAACTGGTCGGGTGACCGGGTGAAAAATGTTCACCCGACCCGACCCGTCACCCACACCCGTTTCACTCGTCACCCGTTTTTCGCCCGTTTTTTCGGTTTTTCACCCGTTTTTGCGGGTCGGGTGATTGAGCGAAACGGGTACCTATCACCCATTGCCATCCCTAGCCCCAGCCCTCCGTTCTTCTTGGTGGCCGTGATGGAATTCCAGGCAACCAAGGAGGTAGAGGTGGTATCAGCATCCCCAGACCATAGGAAGGAGCGAAGCTTTTTGGTAACGCTTTTAATGACATTTTTTGGTATTGAAATGCATGAGACCTAAAAGCCGATGATACCAAAGAGGGTGCTTTGGATAAAGGAAAGGCGGCCCGCAAAAGAAAGAGATTTGTTGCCCAAGGAGGATATAGTCTTGTGGATGTTGTCAATGAGGGGGTTGAAGTCAGCAGTTTTGGGCTTTCTAGCAGAGATTGGAATTCCCAGGTATCGAAAGGGAAAGGTGTAACACCCATACTCCAAAATCCGAATAATCTAACGTGCCTAACAGAAATAATTAATCGAGTCACAGCGGAAAATAAAACTGATCATTACTTAAACCTGGGTGTTACCCGCCATTACTCACCTATGTGAGTAATGAAGCGTTTACTGAAAACATAATCTAAAAACCCGCAGTGACGATAGAGAGATAAATACAACATAGTTTACAATACTAAATCCCAAAAAGGATGGTGAGCAGTCTACCTAATTAATACCATGTCAGGTTTAGCATAATCCTATGGTATAGTAGCAGTTATACCGCTAACTACTCTCAAAAGTCCTGCACTCGCGCATCAATCTTCAGTAGCTATAATCCTGTAATTGGTGGCCATAAAGGCTCAGCACAACTGCTGAACATGCTACTATATGATCCTCGTGGACCTTTAGACTACTCAGGTTAATTAGCCCAATTGTTGATATGCAAGTCCAATTTCATGCTAATCCGTTTTACAATATAATAAACTGTAAGTGTGATAAGAAATCAAGCAACAATTTATCCTACCACCACATAGAACATTTCCACACAACAGTAAACATATAATCGATCAATGCATAAGAAAGTATAATAACGCAATGAGAGTAAGATTAATGTTTCTCGTGTCTGGCCTCGAGGGCCGTTGTTCATTTGCTTACATTTGGTCGAACTCATAACTTATTCCTTTTCTTATTCCACTCCTTAACTCTTCCATTTTACCATTACACTCTTACTTAGTTTACAAGTTCTAGGCCCAAATGCCCTTACACCAGCGGCGGTGCCTCAATCCAACAAAGTTTGCGTTTGTTGGAAATCCACAACTTAAAATTGTAGGATATAATGTTACTGGGCCACAATTACCCGTTTCACCAATAGCGGTGTCTTTGACCAAGTAATCATTCGATACTTGGAATTTCCTTGAGCGGACCTGTTATCGATCATCCCCTTGTGATCACAATGCGCAACTAGGCGGTCCTGGATTTCTCATCATATTCATTATTCAATACCTCTCATCATAACCAACCTCTCACTGAATTGATTAAGTTCTCTTAATCTAAATGCCTAAGATTCAATCCTAGGTTATCCAGTGATTAACTTCTCAAATGTATGTGGACCTTTTAGGTCGTTAATGTATACCTAGAAATCATCTAGTGTATTTCCGTACTCTAGTTCATTTCCTCTTGAGAGCGGTATTCCAGTCTCTTCTTAGGTTATCTTAGGATAATTCAATTATATTATTATCCTTCCATGAGTGATGTTTCTCTATCACTACTCATATATGTGTTCGGTATCTGTCTCAGTCCGAATGACTATCGCGTACAAAATAATGGTGCACGTATTTGACAGATAAATCATACAACACATTTACATATGAGCAAACATATCCTCTTGTGAAACACTTCACACATCCAAACCCGAGGAAATCTTCCGGCACAATCAGATTACACAATTACATACCTTACACCGATAAACAATGCTAGCATGAAGTATCACGCTCACCAACTATACGCTCTGTAGCTTGCAACCCGTATCTCTGGAATATACCACTAAGTATTAACTTATGTAATCCAAATCGATTCGGTATTCCAATAATTATTAATCCCCTTGGTCTTAACCCCGTGATTAACCCCCCCTTAGTCGGTTATCGTTGTTACTCGGGTTTTCAAGTATATTCGGGATTAGTTTAAACCATACTTTATTTAGATTATAAATGACGTGTAGTATATTACTACGCGTGAGGTTTAACTTGTAAATCATCCCACCTACTCATAGGTTATTACTCTTATAAATATAACAATATAGTTTATTACTACATGTTATAGTTGACCGTATAGTTTATTAGATTTTAAACTCTCCATTGGATTGTGAGTTGGTCAACTTACCCCTCTTTGGTTAATTAAGTTGACTTGGTCAATTCAGGTTAACTCGGTCAATGTATTCTAGTCAACTAGTATATATATAATCCCCATTATAATCTTTGAATCATATAGTTCATTTGTTTATTCAACTCTTTACAATTTGACATTAATTCTCTCATATGGTGTTATCCTTCACCTCTCAATATTTAGACTATGGTCTTAATGTCATATGATGTTATATAAAATACTATTGCAACCTCCAAGGTTTATTTAATTCATCACATTATTTTATAATTTCACAAGTTCTCAAATACTCACATTATTTTGGTGAATCATAAAATTCATTACTTATATACCTTTCCACCTTTGATGTCACTTGGACTTTATAAAAGTGTAGCACTTATAATACTCTCAATCATATGTTTCTCACCTCCCAACCTACTGATTTTTATGCAACAGCCCCTACAATTCCATTAATTACAAATCTTCCACACTAATCTTCTAATGTTACAATTTTACCCCTTATGTCTTATGTTATAATATTTATACTCTTAACCAACTTTGACCTGTGGTTTTCAACCATGTATTATAAAAACATAACAGACCTCATTCTGTTACAGATTTATTTGCCCATTCTCTAACTTTTCTTTATTTACAATTTGACCCACATTATTTTACAAACCTTATAAAATCATCCTTAAACTATATGTTATACAACCTTATCAATTTAATTCTAAATTCAGCCCCATAAATTCCAGTAATTCACCAACAGACCCTAGGTTGTTGTTATTGCCATTTTCTGCCCCCAAATTCCAGAAATTACATTTTAACCCCACTCGTTTTATAAACCTTTTATTTAACTCCTAAACTTTACAATTTACCCTTTAACTCTTATACCTTATAATCTTCTTAATTTAATTCCAATTTTCACTCAACTTTTCACACAATTCAGAACAGTCCCTAAATTCTTTCTAATTCCCAATTTGGCCCAACTTTCCAGATTTTATATTTTGGCCACACAAGTTTTATAAATCTTACATTTAATTCCTAAATTTTGTTAAATTCCTAATTTATTTATTTCACTTATCCAATTTGGTTAACACTCCCTATATGGTCAAGGTTGACCACCAACCTACTGCCTTCACCATAACTTTTTCATAATTACAGATTTGACCCCAATTTATCGTAGAATTTCCATTTAGGCCCTAAACTTTACAAAAACTTATATTTTCCATCTAAACTCCAAATAAAGTCTAGTTTTCGGCCAAGTACTATTTTATCACCCTAAGTTTAACTTATTTATACTTAACCACCTACACTTTACCCCTTTTTTCACTAGAACATTATTTAAGTTTATAATTGCTTTTAAAACTTAATTTTAACCTTAAGCTTAATCCAATTTTCACTTAAATCGTAAGTATTTTTCCTTGACATTTCTAGGTGATTTTAAACTCACCAAACAGCCTATTATCATCAGACTTCCTCACCAAGTTTTATACCAACTAAATACATAACTTTTAAAGCATAAAAAGCCTTAAATAATACATTAACATGGTTTAAACACATGGCCTTATTACAAACTTCAAATGTAACATTTAAATGACATAGAATAATCATAATAACAGTATAAGTCTTGGCTTTTTAAGTTTATACCCAGCAACTTCCATAATTTGCATTTTCACCCCTTTTATTCATTTTTATGACATTATAAGTCATCATTCACCTAGGTAACTTAGCCAAACATGTTACCATCATTTTTAAGTACATTTTTAGGCTAACTTGACCCATTCAAACCCTTATGCTCTTGGCCATACCATTTTATGCAATAAAAATTCCTTTATAGCTTAAAAATGTGTTTTAAGTAAACTTACTAGTTTTAAGGCTCCAAAACTCCTTGAATGCTCTTGTATTTTAGGAACTATATTAGTAATAGGCCTAGGTTAGGTTTTTACACTAAACATACGCTTAAACCTTAGTTTAAAAGTCTTAAGACTTAATTAAGTAACTTACCTTTCAAGGTTGATTCTTAAGCCCCTTTCTCCACTCCTTTGTCACGGAAGCTTAGGGGTTTCTCTAAGGCCATTCGTCCATGTTTAGGACAGAAGAGGGAGTACAATTTGGGGTCTTAACTCTTCTTAAACTAAATCACAAGTTTAAGGCACAAAATGTGCATTAAGGAGGAGAGTTTTTACCTTGACTCTCCAATGGAGATTTTTCCCTCAACTTTCAGCCAAATCTAGGAAAATATGTAGGTAATTTGATCTGGTGTATATCTCCAAGTGAAAGAAAGTTTAAATGACTCAAAATCAAGATTTATGACTTACTTTTGGAGGCTTCTTTGAGGAGTTTCCTCCCCTTATTTTCGGCCAAAATTGGGTGTGGATGAAGCTTCATTTGAGTGTGAGAAAAGTGAAGAAAAATGGTGTAAAATATGGTGGATTTTTGGACCTAAAATAACCCATGGAAGTAATGAATTTTTAAAGCACATTTTACCTTGTTTTTGTTGTTGAACTTGGTCTAGATCCTTCCCATGGTTTTGGTGTTGTTTTGAGCTCCTAGACATGTAATTTTCGGACATGGAGAGGTGGGGAACCATTAGTTGAAGTTCTAGCTCTTAAAATGGAAGAAAGAAGGAGTTAAAGTCATTTTTCTTACCTTAACTTGCAAGATCTTTGCCTAGCTCTTCACCCTTGGTTTAGAAATGTTTTCATGGCCCATGGTCCAGAATTTTCGAACTATAATGAGGGGGAAGAGGTGGGTGGCGATTTTGAGCAAGAAAATGGAGTTTTAAGGCATAAATGAGTGAAAAAGCTTAAAACACCATTAATGGACTTCGAAGCTTGAAGAAGAAGATGAACATGATGAAGAAGAGAGTGGTGCCGGCTGGGAAGAAGAGAGAAAGGAGCTTCTGTCAATGGAAGAGCATGGGCAAGAGAGAGAATTGTGAGGAAATGGGTATTTGTAGGAGAATATATAGGTTAAAGTAAAGGTGTGTAAGTGTGTAAAGTTGGTTTGTCTACTTTCCTCTTTGGTTTGGTCTCTCCTTTGACTCCCTTTAGCAGTCGTTTTTATTGCTTTTTTTTTGGGGGGGGGGATTTCAAATTTTTGGAACTTAATATTGTAACACTTTAAAGTTGTACATTATGACTAGGTATATGTGTTAGGTTGTGACATATGTTATTTCCTTGTGCCAAGCCCCGTGGCTTGGTCGGTAAAGTAGTGGTATCCTAGAACCAAATGTTCTGGGTTCGAAACCTACCAACTACCGTAACTATCAAAAAATATGTTATTTCCTTGTTCTAATGTGTATATATAAGTGGTTATTGCACTTACAATTTGGTTTGACTATATAAAATAATTTACATAATGTTACCATATTGTCAAAATTGAATTAGTTAGTAAAATATGTACGATATATTTGAATATTTACTTATGAAATTCACTTTATTCTTAACTTTATTTAAAATAAATTTTACATTTATTAATACTTACAAAAGTATACCATAAACAAATTTAGACATCAATTCTCAAAATTTGGTTTCAATAAAAATATGATCTTTGGGCAATAAAGAAAAAAATATAAAAAGAAATATACTTGTTAGGTTAATCTTAGTCTTTACTCACTTGTTGAAAAAAATCTATATATATATAATATTTAAATTATATTAGTGGTTTGTTTCATTAACATATTACTCTACTCTTCCTTAAAAAATATCCATCTCTCCAGACGGCACGAGTGTAGTGCCTTTTCAAGTTCAGTTTCCATAACCCACGCTAACTGCACTTTACCGGAGTATAGTTTTCCTTTTCTTTTTTCGAGAGAGAACATTTATTAGAGATGTAATTATAAAACACCGGTGCAAATTACTGAACCTCATGTCATTCTACTTCCTCTTCCCCTGGATGAAACCCTAAAACTGATGGGTAACCTCCTTACTGAAATTGAATCTTTGTTTTTGTTCGACTTCTTGAATTGATCATCCATTGCAAACTTGTTTAATTTCCTTGGTTTCCCATTTCAGGGATGGAGTCTGATGGTACAAATCATTGTATCTGTATTCCATCCGAGATATGCGCCCAAATACTCTCGTATCTCCCAGTCATATCGCTCCTTCGTTTCCGATCGATCTCCAAGGAGTGGAAATCAATAATCGACAACCCTGATTTTGCTTTCTTCCACTTCAGCCGCTACTCTAAATTTAAGGACAACCTTGAATCCCATCTCCTTGTGCTTGAGAACTCCATCGATGGGGTAAGGGCTCGATTGTTTAGTTGTTGTACTGTGGCTGAACCCTATCGACAAATCTTGAAATTCAACCTCCCAGTACCAGAGGAACCTCCGTCTCTTGGCTTCTTTTCTGTTTGGTCGGTTGCCGGTGATGTTGACGGACTAATCCTCCTGCAAGGAAATACATTTGAAGGCACATGGGTTCTTGGTGACGTTGTTTTATGGAATCCTTCTATCAGAAAAAGCTTCAACATTCCACCTCCACCATCTCTGTCAAGTAAATATCACAGCGGTCAGTCCGATGATTTTGTTTCATCTTCAGATGGTGTGGACTTATGTTTTGGTTTTGATCCTTCAACTAATGATTATAAAGTGGTCAACATCCTCCACTCTCAGGATGCCACAATCACATGTGAGATTTTCTCTCTAAACTCTCGTACATGGAGAAGTGTGAGTTGTCCCAATAGTGTTGATAGTAAAAAGATCCGTCGTCTGACTGGCTTAGGAGAAAAAAAGGTTTATCTGGGAGGTTATGTGCATTGGGTTGGGCGAGCTTACAATGAAGATCATGTTGTATGTGCCACAGCATTTATTTCATTCAATTTGATGTCTGAGACATTTTCAATGAAGGGCTTACCTCCCGAAAAAATTGAGTTGTTCTTTGTTGTGGTTGCTGGGTCCACGGTGGGGTTATTGACATCATCACAGCTTGGAAATCATATATGGGTTTTGCAGACGGATGGGAGTTGGATTAAAAGATACACTTTGCCTTTTGATATTAGAAGTAATAATCGCGACTCGCATTATTTCACGAGGGGTGGTGTGCTATTTTACTCAAAAGAGGATTTCATTAGTAGGACTATATATGCTTATGATACAACTACCAAACAGAAAACAGTGGTCTCAAATCTTTCCCCCTGGATTTCGTTTTACATTGGGACGTTCGAGGAAAGGTTGGTGCTCTTAAGGTAAGTGAGTGTTGATGTTGAGCCTGTAAGGATGCATCCAAGGGTTAGAATTCCTTTTCTATGAAGATTGCAGTCTAAAAGTTTCTATAATCTTTCTACCTGGTTTGGTTGTTAATGTCATGGGATATTATATATATATGTATGTCACATCACAGCTAGTAGCTAGTGACTTCGAAAAGTTTATCCTATTTTTCATATTTGGATATGATCATTATGGCTGTTTAATATGAGCTTATTCTGATTTTTTTTCCTTTTGAAAGGAAAGCTTATTAGTAATTGGCAATGTTTTTCTTAGCTTGCCTTGAAGTTGAGGGGATCATGTAATAGCCATTAAACTTCAGTTTCATATCACTTCTTGCGGTAATCGAAAACAAGATTGATGCAAAAAAATTACATCTCTCTCGAAAATTACAAACAAATTGGGGTCTCGGAAATCAACAACTTCTTCCCCTTGGAAATTTCCAAAAAAAAATAGGTCATCGGTATTTTTACTTTTCTACGCACGGGTACATTTATTTTTCAATAGACTTGTTTAGGGCATCCACAATGGTGGATTCTACCCATAATGTTAAAAAAGAAAAAAGAAAATGATGAGGTGGAGGAGAGAACCTAGGTAGAGAAGAGAGATTGTGAGAGGAGATAATAAAATAATATTTGTTGATGGGTGGAATCTATTTTTGTTATTGTGGATGCCCTTAGTGAAAGTTTCCCCAACTTAAGTGAAAATTGACGGAGAAATTGTGCTCATTTCATTGCTGCTGAAGAGAAACGAGAATTGTGAGTTTATCACTTGCTTCTTGTCTACAACTGTTTACCCTCCACTGTCAGTCGGAATATATTGTGCTCGATACATCTAGCCTGTTGCTTTCAATTAGTATATTCATGCTCCATACATCTAGCCTTCTTGGCTTTAGCGTGGCTGAATCAATTGCTGCCTGCACAAAAGAAATGTTATGAGTCTTCCATCTAGTACTCACAGTTTAGCTATTGAATCCTCTGAGCAGTTATAGCAGTACCGACGATTGCCAATTCGCGTGTTTGAAGTATAGTCCATTTGGTTTTGTTTAAAAGTGTAAGATGTGATTGCAAGACTAATCATTCTTTTACCTGTGCTCAATCATAATACTGAAATTGTTAGTTTGATGCTTGCTGAATAGAAGTCATTAATGATAAATTAGATGGCTGCTTACTACATTGAAGTCACTCTGTCGGCTAAGTGATGTCTGGTCTGGATAAATATTTGGTTTATTGCATTTTGCATCAAGTACTGGTCATGGCCCTTACGTGTAAGTGTGCTGAATATGACCGACACTGATGCTTTTTAATCATTTCTAGATTGAGTCCAATTTGATTGCTAGTAGAGCCATGGAAAATCAAGTTTTGTATACTTCACACATCTCAAATATTATAACTACCACTACGTCAGATTTTAGGAAACAAACAGTAATACCATGAGTAAGTAGTAAACACACCCTTGTTACAGAAAGTGTCAAATCCACCCATAAAATAGAATGATCAACCTGAACATCTATATATACTCCTCTCAACAGAAACTATCTACTTATACTACTTAATTAGTAACACCGTATTGAAATAATTGTAGAGCATTATTATAGTGCCATAAGAACTCCTTATCTTGTGAATTGACAATGGCAGCTTTAGTTTTTAAATTGATCTACCTCCATGCTTTTTGTTCTATAGGAACTCCAGCTGATTGTATTTCCTTCGGACTGTCCGAGGCTAAATTTTCCTCACCGACTGACTTGGTAAACTCTGCTCCCCTTTTTTCTTTTATTTATTTACCGTTCCTTGCAAGAGTAGGCTTCGACGTTCTACTGAAGGACACAAATATGAGCAGCTAAACATGAAATATAATTGATATATACAACTTACTAATTCATTGGATTGATATATACCAACCAGGGCTGAAATTAGCAATTTTATTGGGCCTGTTCACAATTATTTATAATTAATCAATTAAGTTTGGTATAAATAATAATCGTTGATTGTCCATATTGAAAAATCAGGTGGTAAAGTTATGAGAGCTGATAGGGTATGGATGTACAGAAACACCAAAATGGTGCTTTTGTGACAGAACAATTCAAAGACAAATTGGATGAGTTTATAAACTTTACATTAATTCATCCAGACTGTCTGAAAGATGGCAAAATGAAGAGTCCATGCCCTCGACATAAGTGCCAGAACAAGAACTACTTGGATCTAGATACTATAAAAATGCATATGTGCCAGAAGGGGTTCGTCGATGGTTACTTCGATTGGATTTTTCATGGTGAGGTGGTGGACAACACAACGAACCTACTCATGAATAATAATGAAACTAGAGCCGAGTCCAGTACTACAGATATGATTGTTCATCGGTATGAAAGGATGATTGTTGATGCATTTGATCCGGATCATGATTTTGTTAATACTGATGAGCTGGAAAACAGGGAGGAATTGCCGAATGCCGAGGCTCAAAAGTTCTGCAGCTTGATCCAATTTGTGTGAAAGAGGTTGTTCAATTCAAAAGAAACATTGTTATCCATTGTTGTGAATTTGTTGGAAATGAAACTAAATACCAAGCATCGGAGAAGATGATCACAGAGATTTATCAATCGTATCATCGATTATGGCCCTAAAGTAACCCCATCCCTAAGGACTTTTATAGTACTAGAAAGTTAGTTCAAGGGTTGGGATTGCCAGTGGATGTAATCCATTGCTGTGTAAAGAATTGCATGATCTATTGGGGGGCAGACAAAGATTTGACTACTTGTAAGATATGTCGTAATCCGAGATACAAACCTCTTAGAGATGGAAACAAACAAAGGAAAATGAACATACCTTACAAGAAAATGTTCTATTTTCCTATCACTCCAAGACTTCAAAGGCTTACGTTTCTATGGAGACAGCCAATGAGATGAGATGGCATGCTGAGCATTCTATGGAGGATGGGAAAGTTTGTACCCGTCAGACTCTGAGGCATGGAAGCATTTCGATTCAACATTTCCTAACTTTGCATCCGAGGTACGTAACGTTAGACTTGGCTTATGTACTGACGATTTTCAACCTTTTGAGAAGTTTGGGCATCAATACTCATCATGGTCAGTGATTCTCACCCCTTACAACCTACCCCCGGGTATGTGTATGAAGGAAGAATTCTTTTTCCTCACTGTGCTGGTACCAGGGCCAAGCAACCCTAAGGCAATGATTGATGTCTTCTTGTAGCCTCTAATTGAAGAGCTTCAAAATCTATGGAATGTAGGGGTTCTCACATATGATGTGTCAAAAAAGCAAATTTTCATTATGAAAGTCGTTTTGTTATGGACCATCAACGACTACCCTACTTATGCAATGCTTCCTAGATGGAGCACGGCGGGCAGGTTGGCATGTCCGTATTGTATGGAGGAAACTAATGCTTTCACCCTTCCATGTAGTCATAAGCAATCATGGTCGAAAATCACAAGAAGTTTCTCCAAAGACATCAATTTCAATATGACAAAAATGGGTTTAGATTAGATTCTGTGGTAAGGACATGTGCACCCTATATAAAGGATAGGGATGATATTTTATATGAGTTGAACCGATTAGGGCTAAAGAAGGTGACCGAGATTGATCATGAGAGATTGAATGTCGTGATATAAGAGACTTGTGGTTGGAACAAAAGAAGTATATTTTGGGATCTACCCTATCAGAGCAAATAATTGATTAGGCACAACCTTGATGTCTTGCTTAGAGAAAAATATGTGATTGACAACATTTTTAACTCGATTCTTAACGTTGATGGCAAATAAAAGACACCAAAAAGTCAAGGGACGAGTTAAATGAAATATGTAACCGCTCAGAGTTGGCTTACGATCCAGTGTCAAAAAATATCCAAAGGCATCTTATGTGCTACGTAAACAAGTAAGACAAATTTTGTGTGATTGGGTGAAACAGTTAAAGTTTCTAGATGGCTACGCGTCAAGTTTAGGACGATGTGTTGATTTGAGAAAGTTGAGGTTGCATGGGATGAAAAGCCATGATTGTCATGTTTTTATGCAGAGATTGTTACCCATTGCCTTTCGACACCTTATCCCTCCACTAGTATGGGAGCCAATTGCAGTGTTGAGCCTTTTTTTCCAAGAGTTAACTTCAACGTCCCTTTCAGTGGCCGATGTTAAGAAGGTGGAGGATAATCCCGATTATATTATGTAAGTTGGAAAGGATTTTCCCTCCATGTTTTTTTATTCAATGGAGCATCTTCCAATACACTTGCCATATGAAGCAAAGCTAGCTGGTCCTATGCAATATAGATGGATGTATCCATTTGAAAGGTACAAACCCCTAAGTACATTGTTAGCTAATCTTACATTTGTGCTACAGTAAGAACTGCCAATCATTTTTATCATTGACTAGGTATCTATGGAAGCTTAAAAGGAAGATAACAAACAAAAATCAAGTCGAAGGCTCCATTTGTAGTGGATATCTACTGGAAGAAATAACTAATTTTGCTCATTTTATTTTGAAGAGGAGGGGCCAAGCATTCCACTGAAGTTGTGAGGGAATGAGATTAATGTTAATGATGATAATGGAAATAAACACAAAATATCAATTTTTTGCCCAACTGGCAAGCTAATTAGACGTGGCACGAGGATGACACTTAAAGATAGAGACCTCAGAGCGGTTCAAACTTATGTGCTTTTGAACTGTCCAGAAGTTAATCCTTTCATTGAGTATGTTTTGCATACTAAGTATTTTCATATTGTAATCTAAAGTATTGAATTATGACAGTATATATTATGCAGTTTGTACCTTGCATCCTTACGGGAAGATGATCCAACAGTTAGTGAGCAAGCATTAAATGCTAAACGTTGGACAGATTTTAGCAGTTGGTTTCGCTCATATGTAAGATTACATTTTTTGCTAATTTGTTTATCATAAGAATCAGCTGATGTTCGAATGATTTATACTAGCTAATGTATTGCAACCAACAGTCATGTGCAGATACAATCTCAAACCCATACATTTAGAGTTTGGCCCATGGTCCTATTAATTTTGCAATTTCATACAGTGGGTATTACGTCAATGGCTTCAAGTTTCACACAAAGTCTTATGGTGAGGACCGGGCAACAATGAACAGCGGGGTCTACATTAAGGGTTTGAATACTAGTAATGAAGAGAGTGATTCTTATGGATTGGTTGATGAGATACTTGAGTTGGAGTATCCTAGTTATCCAATGAAGAAGATTGTCCTCTTCAAATGTGAATGGTTTGATCCAAGAAAACCTTCAGGCCTTATGATTCATCCTCGATATAAGATGATTGATATCAATCATACTAAAAGGTTAAGAAACTATGAACCCTTTATTCTCGCAGCACAAGCGAGACAGGTTTATTATTGTACTTATCCTTCAAAAAGGCGAGAGAAGATCAATTGGTGGAATGTTTGCAAAGTGAAGGCAAGCAATGAGTTGGACATACCACAATCAACAACAGCTGAGTCACAAATTCCTCCACTGCAAGAGGGCACAAACGAGAATCATCTTGAAATCTCCTCTGACATTGGTATTGATAAGATAATTCTAGCAGATATTATGGAATATGGTGAAACGGTAGTAGATGCAAGTGAAACAATAAATGAAGAGGAAGGTGATGATGAGATTGTGGTGTTATCTGAAGAATAGGTTGATGATGCTAGTGAAGACGATTGGGAATAGTTCGTAAAAATGTATTAACACTCATTTTTTTTTTTTAGAATAAATTTGCTTCAAGCAGAAGCATGGTATGCTTAAACTGCCATTTTCATTCCAATTTTTTGGTGAGGATGATAGCCTATGAGTTCGAAGTCAGCTGCCACAAAAGAATTTATGTTTTTCTTCTCTTGATTGATCTTCAAAACTGGAAATGGTTTTGGTGAATTCTTGAGCTGCTCCTGTAAAGGCCCAAGATGAGTGTTGTAGATATGTGTATCGCCAATGACATGAACAAAGTCACCGGGTGCAAGATCACAGACGTGTGCTACCATGCAAGTCAAGAGAGAATAAGATACAATGTTGAACGGTACACCCAAACCCATATCTGCTGATCGCTGATACATCAGGCATGAAACTTCTCCATTCACAACAAGGAAATGGGCAAGCATGTGTTTTTACATTTCTTGCAATTAATTAATATATTTGATGTATTTAGAATAACTTATATTTATTTTGTATATTTGTTTTTTGTAGCCAAAATGAAACGCATGATGCCAAATGCCCCTAAATCAGGATCTTCTAGGGACCACCACCAATCTGGTCGTGGAGCACTTGGACGTGGATCTTCTAGACATGGATCATCTTGACATGGATCTACCGGATAGTCTCCAACTACTCAGAGAGATCAAGTAGTGACAACCCATGTATCACACTTACCACCATTGCCTACAACTTCTTTCGAGGATTCACCTTCTAATTCACCAAATTTGGAGGATCTAGCACATACTGGTTCAGGTATGGAATCTGACGGCGTGATGATGCTAGTGAAGGCACTGGATCTGAGATCATTGATCGAAGGATTGACCTCTGGATTAATGGGTATGTACATTTAAATTATGAATTGCTCTAATTCGGTTACATAGTTTGCTTGTATTATTTTTATTATCATTCAGAATATGATTTAAGCATTAATCTTACAGTGATGTATTAGATCACGATATCAAAGTTGGGCGGTCACTACTTGGTATCCTTGATTCATCTTGGTTCCCTAATACGTGGACATGGCATGCATTGACAGCTGATCAGAAATTGTTTTATTTCATTGAGTTCAAGGTTAAAGGTTACGCTTATAACCAACTTATTTAAAGAATATGTAATGAGTTCAGTTCTAATGTGGGTAGTTTTGCTTTTTTTTTTAATATATTATATTGTAGAAAAAATTTCAATGGACATGTTCGGATGGTGATGTATATCATCTGTTTTGCAAAGGGCTAGAGAAAAGATATGGTGATGTAATGTCTGAGATGAGAACAAGGAAGAAAAAGCCGAGACTCACAGTGAAACCTGAAATATGGGCACATGGAAGAAAAAGTGGGAGGATCCATCGTACAAAACTAGATGTTAAAAAAATTCAAAGAATCGACGCAAAGAGGAAGAAAATGACTCAAGTCTAGAAACACATACTAGTGGCTCGAGGTCTATCTATTCGACTAAGAAGATTTTGGTAAGTAATCATTTTCCTTTTGTTCTCTCATTTTACTAATTATACACATAACTTGATGATCAAATTGTGTTTAAGATCCATCAAGTTGGTATCGAGTATTATTTGTTTAAACATCAACTTAGATTATTATAAAGGCTTGATACATCAGCTTTTTTAGGCCGGATTATTGCTCCATTTTTACTTAATTAAGTCTCTATTATACAACCATATTATGACCTTTTAAAATATTTTTTCGTTTGGTTATTTTGAGCCTTGTTTATGTCTGATTCAAGCTGATAAGAATGACACGGAACATGTACTCTGTTGTTGATACTGCTATTGTTTTACAGCCACATTACAATCTTTTTTGTTGTGTTTGGTTATTTTGAGACTTGTTTATGTCTGATTCAAGCTAATAGGAATGACACAAAACATGTAGATTGTGTATTAAAGTAAGTTAGTATCTAAATTTTAGTAAAATATACACATTCGATTTAGTTCAATGGACTCATACATTTATTAAGAAAATGTTCTCTAAATACTAGAGTTTAATAGTAATAAAATATTAGAATTTATCCATCAAAATTTTGTAAAATCTGGATGTATTAGTATCTTCATTTAAATAATGAGAAAATAAACAAATATTTGTTCCACGCACAATGGTGAGTACAATCAGGATTTAATGACAAAAATTGTAATCTTCTTCATTATAATTTGTTTTTCTTCTTTCACCTTTTAATAGGAGTAATTAGTTAAATGCAACATTTAAAACATGAAGAAGAAATTAACCAATTAATAATTTTAGCCTTGTTTCATTGAAGAAAAGCTTGTTTCAAATCAGAATATATGAAGCAGTTTATATTTTTTAAAAGGTATATTTTAATGTAAAATATAAGTAAAATAATTCTTATTAAAAGAAAATTCAAAATTCAAATTTTCTTAAACAGATCTGTAAGTTTTGGGCGAGTAATGTCAAATTCTTAATGACAACTACATTAACTTGCTCCACCATCTCATTTTTGTTTTTGCTTTTACCTAATGTCATGCTTTTTATTGAAGAAAATCTTGTTTCAAATCAGAATATATGAAGTAGTTTACATTTTTTAGGTGAGTAATGTCAATTATTTATGACAACTACATTTGTTATATATCATGAATTTGAAAACTGAATATAAATATAATTTTGAATCTATAATCACTATTGTTTGAAGAAAAGAAAACATTCAACATATTATCATCATAATTGGATTTGAACCTAGGACAACTCACTCAGTACTTACATCTCTTAATTACCATTACACTATTAACAACTTTGTAATATATGGAGTCATTTATACTATATATATAATAATTCTTGCTACTCTACAAATAGGAATATTTGAATTCTTTGAAAAACGTAGGGTCACGTGACCCCACATGACCCCACGTACCTCCGCCCTTGGTTTTTGATTTATCTACTAGTGGAAAATTACCACTAAAGCCCTTTCAACCTCTCATGGCTATTTCTTCTCCTTTTTTTCTTATTTGTGCTCTAATAGAGGAATAACCTTCTTGTACCTAGGAATGAGGATTTTGCCCAAAATCCCTAAAACTTCACTGTTGAATCTTGAACTTGTTTTAATGCTTTATTTTAGTCATTGTGCTTAATGAAAGATGATTATTAAGTGTTTGGAGCATTTAAGCTTGTCTACATGGAAACTGGGGATTTCCTTAGGGTTTGCTCAATTTAATGTCAATGTGTTAAATTGGTTGGTTTTATGTCACCAATTAGTTTAGCATTAGTGTCAGTTTCCATTAATGAGTTTTTGAAAGTACTAATCTATACCGTTTGGGGGCCTAATTTAATGCTAGTTATCAAAGGATGCTAAGATAGATTGCATTGCAACTTAGGAGAAACTTGCGCTTAGTGCTATCAGTTGAATCGGGTGCTTGGACTAGCATTTGCGTTCAGACTAAATTGGTTAGGATTAGTAGGCCAGATTTTGACCCCTAGTTATTAAATGTTCCAATTGTTTAGCCGTAAGTTCAAGAATCAACAACTGGTAGTATGACGGGTGCAAATATCCATCCTGGGTACATCTATCTTGGATAGTTAGTGTAGTTTTATTATTTTTCTTTATTTTTCCATTTATCAACCAAAATCTTAAAAACACAAACAATTTACATTTATGTACTTTTGTATATATTTATGCGTATTTACTAAATTTGTAATTAGTTAGATAGTTGCGAAGCCCCTGTGGATAAGACCTTATTGGACTACAATGATTGGGTTCACTGCTCATTAGTTAGCACAATATATTCATTTATATTTTGTACAACATATTGACAATTCAAGTCAAAAGAGTGAGTATAGGTTAAACAGATAAGTTTAGGTCAAATATGAGGATTTGGGATACATTGTTTCAGGTCATTCTCATTCATAAGAATTGTTGTAGGATACCATCTTTAATGGATCTTATAATACAAATACAAAACCTCATACTTTATTATATGAGATTTAAGTGGCCAAACTACTGCAGATGTAAAAGTCTAGCTCATAAGTTCATGTTTATCAGTTGTATAACCAGAATGAGATATTCTTTCCAGGTGAACATACTTCAATATTTTCCTTACTATTTTACATTATGTGGAAATGAATATGGTATATTGGCTATGACAAGGAAGAAAAAAATATGAAATACTTACATACTACATTGATGTAAGTGATAACAGCATATGATGTTAATTTGGAATGTTCATATATTTCCACTAAACCAATATCTATTTTATCCCGGTAGATGATGCAAGACTAAAAATGTATAAGATTGTTATATATGAAAATGATTTAATCTAGGTTGTACAATCTCTTTGAATCATGTAAAACATATAAAAAATAACTCAATAACCTTGGTCCCAAGTACAATGTAAGATATTTTTTTTGTCTATTAGTTTAGCAGATTTTTCAAGTTCTATGTTTTTATTTTAAGTGACTATCATGTCTACCTTTTGGGTTTTTTATTGTTCCCCTTGTGCACTTTCGTTTTCCATTGTCCTCGAGCCTTGTAATACTTCAATTGTTGAAATCACATTCAGCTTAATAGAGCATATTACACAAGATACCAAAGATATTTACAAAATTTCACAGTATGCACTAAAATATAATATCAACCTTATACATTTTTCCAGGTCATCATAGCTTTGAGTTTCAATGTCCCCGCTTTGAGTTACGGTCAAAGCCAATAGTTCAACACGTAAAAACACATTAGTGCAAGTGTGGTGTTGGTATGACCTAAATTGAAATGCCCGTTGAGTTTGAAGACACGCTCGCATTAATGGTTTCTAATTGTCACTATCTTTTAGAAAACGAAAATTAAAAAAATAATACAAAATCAAATAGTATTTTGATTCCATATCGAAAGCCTAAAAACATTCCTTATTAATTTCATTATCAACCTACACAAAGCACAAATAATTTTGACCCCAAAAACATTATTGTGACCCGAATAGAGCTGATCAAGAGTGGTCTAGGCCGATGACCTGCCCGCCGAATGATCGGCTATAGAGTCGGAGTTCAATCATGTTTAAAGGTAATTAAATTCAAATGATCTGCTTTGATTGAAAAATATGATTGGACTTTAATTAAATTCAATTGTCTCCAAACGGCACGAGTGTAGTGCCTTTTCAAGTTCAGTTTCCATAACCCACGGTAACTGCACTTTACCGGAGTATAGTTTTCCTTTCCTTTTTTCGAGAGAGAACATTTACTACAAATGTATTATAAAACACGGGCGCAAATGATTCTACTCATGTCATTCTACTTCCTCTTCCCCGAAACCCTACAACATCCTTACTGAACTTGAATCTTTGTTTTTGTTCCATTACAAACTTGTTTAATTTCCTTGGTTTCCCATTTCAGGGATGGAGCCTGACGATACAAATCATTGTATCTGTATTCCATCCGAGATATGCGCCCAAATACTCTCTTATCTCCCAGTCATATCGCTCCTTCGTTTCCGATCAATCTCCTTAAGGAGTGGAAATCAATAATCGACAATCCCGACTTTGCTTTCTCCCACTTCAGCCGCTACTCTAAACTTAAAGACAACCTTGAATCCCATCTCCTTGTGCTTGAGAAGTCCATCGATGAGGTAAGGGCTCGATTGTTTAGTTGTTGCAGTACTGTGTCAGAACCCTATCGACAAATCTTGAAATTCAACCCCCCAGTACCAGAGCAACCTCCGTATTTCTTCTTTTCTGTTTGGTCGGTTTCCGGTGAAGTTGATGGACTAATCCTCCTGCAAGCAAATACATCTGCAGACACATGGGTTCTTGGTGACGTTGTTTTATTGAATCCTTCTATCAGAAAAAGCTTCAACATTCCACCTCCACCATCTCTGTCGGATAATTATTGCAGTGTTCTGTGTGATGATGTTTCACCTTTAGATTCTGTGGACTTATGTTTTGGTTTTGATCCTTCAACTAATGATTATAAAGTGGTCAACATCCTCCACTCTCAGGGGGCCACAATCACATGTGAGATTTTCTCTCTAAACTCTCGTACATGGAGAAATGTGAGTTGTCCCAATAGTGTTGCTAAAAATATCCGTCGTCTGACTGGTTCAGGAGAAAAAAAGGTTTATCTGGGAGGTTATGTGCATTGGGTTGGGCGTGCTTACAATTTAAAAAAGGGAAAATTACATGCCCCACCCATGACGTTTGGCGCAATTACACACTCCACCCATGTGGTTTCACAAATTACTTTCCCCACCCATGTGGTTTCCCTTTTTTTACATCCAGCAACTTTTCTAATTTTTGTTCAATTCAAAAGATGCTTAAACGTTGTTCGAAATTTATGAAACTTTACATGGATGATGCTAAAGTGATATATTTTGATCTTATGTCAAATCCAAAGTTTTTTAAGCTTAAATGTGACATGTGAGACCCAATGAACATGTCACATGTTTCATTGGGTCCCACGGGTCACATTTAAGCTTAAAAAACTTTAGATTTCTCACTGAACCAAAATATGACACTTAAACATCGTCTATGTAAAGTTTCATCAATTTCGGACAACGTTTAAGCATCTTTTGAATTGAACAAAAATTAGAAAAGTTGTTGGATGTAAAAAGAGGGAAACCACATGGGTGGGGAAAGTAATTTATGAAACCACATGGGTGGAATGTGTAATTGCGCCAAACGTCATGGGTGGGGCTTGTAATTTTCCCTTTAAAAAAAGATGTATGTGCTACAGCAATTATTTCATTCAATTTGATGTCTGAGACATTTACAATTAAGGGCCTACGTCCCAACAAAAGTAAGGAGCTACCCTTTTTTGTGGCTGCTGAGTCCACGGTGGGGTTAGTGACATCATCACAGCTTGGAAATCATAGATGTGTTTTGCAGACAAATGGGCGTGAGAATAAAAGATGTACTTTACCTTTTGATATTAGGCGTACTAATCGCGACTCGTATTATCTCACGAGGGGTGGTGTGCTAATTTACTCAGAGGATGGTGCATTTAGAGAGACTATATATGCTTATGACACAATTACCAAACAGGAAACAGTGGTCTCAGAGGTTTCCCCTTGGTGTTCGTTTTACACTGGGACTTTTAAGGAAAGTTTGGTGCTCTTAAGGTAAGTGATTGTTGATGTTGGGCCTGTAAGGATGCGTCCAAGGGTTAGAATTCCTTTTTTCTGAAGATTGCAGTCTACAAGTTTCTTTAATCTTTCTACCTGGTTTGATTGTTAATGTCTTGGGAAATTATATATGTATGTCACAGCTTGGATTATGATTATGGCTGTTTAATGAGCTTATTATGAATTTTTCTTTTGAAAGGAAAGCTTATTATTAATTGGCATTGTGTATCAGGACCCTCCAATATTCTAGGAAAGAATTTTCTTATTTATTATCATATTTTGGCTTGCCTTAGGTTGAATGGTCATGTATTAGTCATTCAACTGGAAAATTCACAATATGTTACTAAAATGTTTCATAACCTATAATATATCTTTTTTGAAACTTGTCTTTTATATGTCATAAAAATGTTTTGAAATTAACAATATACCATGATTTGGTGATAGATGTTGATGTCATTATTTTTACAAAAAGTTCCCAAAATGTCATTATTTTTGTTTTAGTGGCTATTTTAATGGTTAGTTTGATTTTAAAAGCTCCTTTTTGCCTATATAAGCACCCTATTGTTATATAAACAAAACATAAACAATATATTAATTAAAGCCATTGTTTTGTTTAAAATCATAGTCAATGAAAAAATTTTAACAATCTATTACAAATGTGGAGACAATCTCACTCTCTTATGCAATTGCACTTTAATTGAAAGATTTACTATAATTGTTGGACATATGGTCTTTTTCATTAGTGGGCAATAGTGATGCAAGATCGATATATAACCTCTATCCTAAAGTAAGACACATTTTTATGAAAACTATGTCCATCACTTGTAACTGAAATATTCTTGTGTGAGAGAGTGAGATTGGCTGGAGTTCTATATTTGAAATGGATTGTTTGAAATTTTTCATTGATTGTGGTTGTAAACATGATCATGACTTTAGTATGAAGTTTGTGTTATGTTTATATAACAATAGGGCGCTTATATAGGAAAAAAGAGTTGCTGACATCATAATAACCGTTTGAACAAATTAACAGTTGTTGCAACAACTTACAAGGAAAATAGTGGCATATTGTTATAAAAGCAGGGGTATATTATGAAGTTTTTGTAAAAATATCTGTGAACTCTTAAAATATAAAAAAATTTGTTATAAAACCACTATCTCAAAAAATTAAATAATTACACTGTTAGGGGTAAAATTGTCATTTTTATGGCAGAGTCAACATCCATTACCGAATCATGGTATACTGTGAATTTTAAAATTTTTATGACGACAAGTTTTTTTAAAAAATGGTATATATATCATGCATTAGAAACATTTTAGTGACATATTGTGGATTTTCTATTAAATTTATGATCGAATTTCTATCTACAAATCTATATAAATACTACTTATATCCTAGCGTAGAGACTTAAGATAAGAGTATATGTTTTCTTCGTATCCAAACAAACAGGATTATATTAATCAAACATGCCATCTTAGCGTTTTCTTAATAAGTTCTGGCTTCAATCCCTATTTTGTTTTGTTCGAAAAGGAGTCAAAATTGACCTGACAAAGGTGATCTAAACTTGAAAAACTAAACCGGTCGAAACGCGATTTTAATTTGAATGTCATGATTCAAAATGTGACTCAAAAATCCAAATCGGACCAAACGAAAACCGAATAAAATAAAAAATGGTAACTTGAATTCAACTGAACAATTTTTTATTTTTGTAAATGGGTAAATATATTAAGAAAGATAAGTAACTGTATAGAGAGATATATAGTCACCTATATATCGAGTAGCAAAATGATATACAAAAGTGGCTACGGAAGGTACCAGACAAAAACTTCCTCATTGCCATATACAAGGCACATAGACCACAAAAAGGGGGGTCAAAAGGAGAGGGTTAATATATAAACAGGGGGCCTATGAGCTCAAGACCCTCTCTAACCATTCAAAATCCCTAATAGAGTCTTTCATCTTTGTTTCGATGAAGGCTTTCATAGCACGCTTGATGTCGGAGATGATGCACGAAGCCTCCTTGGATTGGTTCGCCATAGCACGTTTACATCTCTCTATCCAAATGTAGTAGACTGTGTTTGCCACAACCGCTTTTCTGACTAGGTCTCTTGGACGGTTCCCTTTGCAGTATCGATTGATCCACCCGAAGCAGCTTCGCAAACTTGTCCTGTTAGTAGGGAGGCCAAGCCAGTCGCATAGACACCACCCGATCCTACGTGAGAACCTGCATTCAAAGAAAAAATGGTGGCTTGTCTCTAGAGCGATCTCACAGAGCCAACATAGGTTATCAAGGCAGATACCCCAAGATTGGAGTTTATCACATGTTTAAGCTTGCCTCTAAGAGTAACCCATAAGATAAATTTAGTCTTGGGGGAAGCCCAATTCCTCCAGCATATGTTGTACCGGGTCAAGGGGTTAGTGGAATTAAGGGCGTCATTGTAGAACATGCTGACCCGGAGGGGAGAGAGTAGGACTCCATGAGGGAGGTTGCATCAGCGATGGAGCCACAGCGAGAGATCCACCAATCCCTAGCCTGGATGGTGGATTTCCAAGCCCAAGGGTCATCCCTTTTAGTTTTAGCCATCCAAATGTTTCCCTGGACCAGGAATCGATTATGAATCCACTGGCTCCATAGCCGCTCGGGATCATTAGCAATGGAGGCAATGGTTTTAAGAAGGAAGCACATGTTCCAATTATGGATATCTTTTAGACCAAGACCCCCATTACGCTTACTCATAGAAATGACACTCCAAGCAACAGCAGGGGTAGCTTTAGAGTTGGCATCCCCAGACCAGAGAAAGGCACGAAACCTCTTAATGATTAGCGAGATGATATTTTTTGGGATGATGATACATGATGCCCAGAAACCAACAATGCCGAAGAGGGTACTTTGGATGAGCGAGAGGCGACCAGCAAAGGAGAGAGATTTTCCATGCCAAGAGGTGATGACTTTACTGATGTTGTCTAACCGGGGGTTGAAGTCAGCAGATCTAGGTTTTCTGGTGGTGATGGGAATGCCCAGGTAGCGGAAAGGGAAGGAGCCTTTGTTAAATCCAGAAGAACGGACAATATGGTCAGCATAGACCTGGGTCACCCCCCAAGGAATATGTCTGATTTTGTAGGGTTTAACCTAAGATCAGAGGCTTCCGAGAATAGATTAATTTTGTTGATCATCAGCGTAATAGAGGATTGGTCACCTCTACAGAACAGTAACACGTCATCTGCAAAGAAGAGATGTGTGAGGCGCAGGGATCTGCAGGTGGGGTGGAAATGAAAGGAGGGAGAGAGGTGGAGCTGGTCAAGGAGCCGCGAGAGCATGTCCATGACCACAACAAAGAGGTACGGAGCGAGGGGGTCTCCTTGTCTTAAACCACGCTTCCCCGGGAAGTACCCAACGAGGGAGCCATTGAAATTTATTGAGAAGGAGGTGGAGGTCACACACTGCATGATCCAGTTAATGAAGATCAGAGGAAAATTCATGAAGCAGAGGGAGTCAGTGAGAAAGGCCCAGTCCACGGAGTCAAACGCTTTGCTGATATCCATCTTCATCATACACCGGGGAGAGACATGGGCCCTTTGATAGTGTTTCATAAGTGAGGAACAAAGCTGGATGTTATCAGAGATTAAGCGACCTTTTATAAAGGCACCTTGACAAGAGCTATTGAGAGAGGGCAACGTATCCTTGAGTCTGTCCGCCAGAATCTTGCTGATGATTTTGTAAATAGTATTGCAACAGGAGATGGGTCTGTAGTCCCCTAGGGAGGAGGCAGCCTCGGATTTGGGAATAAGAGAAATGAGCGTGGAGTTGGTCTCTTTAAGGAGCCAACCACTGTGAAAGAACCCTTTAATAGCCTGGCAGACATCATCCCCGATGACGTCCCAAGCGGCTTTAAAGAATTTGGCGGTGCAACCATCAGGCCCGGAAGCCTTGTCATCCCCAACCCGAACAGAATTTAACCCAACTGAATTTGCCTAAATGTCACTAGTGGAAAAAAAGACTAAACATTCCACCTAGTTAATGACGCTCAAAACCCAAACTCATTAATTGGATGAGCGGAGTTAATTAATTATGGTTTGTTACATAATTATGATTCTAATGTGGGTCGGAGGTGATGGCGGGCTTTTCTTTAAGAACTTTAAATTTGGCTATATGCACAACCGTAATCTAAAGTATGACATGTTGCTTTAGATTATGGTTCATGTATAAAGCGTAATCTAATGTCCGTTGACCCACGCTCACGCCTCATTGATTGGATGAGTGGAGTTAATTAATTATGGTTTGTTACATAATTAAGATTCTAATGTGGGTCAGAGGTGATGGCGGGCTTTTCTTTAAGGACTTTAAATTATGGTTATATACACAACTGTAATCTAAAGTATGACGCATTGCTTTAGATTACGGTTCATGTATAAACCGTAATCTAATGTCTGTTGACCCGCGCGCACTGTAACACCCCTAACTCATAAACTCACCATAATCATCATATCGATATAACATAACTGAACTTAATATAACAGCACAGCGGAAGAATACAACAAACTCTAACTCGGGTGCTACCGTCATTACTCACCCATGTGAGTAATGAAGCGTCCAATTACCACTTACGATATATCCACTGTGATGACAGAGATAGAAACCAATTAATATATAATACATTCTTCTATAATCAAATCCGTACAAGTGAGCAATCTAATTAATCCCCAAAGTGCAATACAATTGTGGTATGTAATATAATACCATCCATAAGTGCGATAACAAAATACCGCTAACTACCCAAATGCATCCCGCACCCCGGCTTCGATCTCAATCAAGTCCCTATAATATGTTGTCGTATAGGCTTAACAAAACGCTGAATATGCTAAAACATGATCCTAGAACTCTTTAGATGCCTTAAGTCATTTGGCCATCTTAACATGCGGTTCATTTTCATGTTGTTCTGGTTTACAAGTATATAAATAAACTGTAAATGCTGGAATTTAAACACATAGCATTCCATCCGTTATATTCACATCAACTCACAAACAAATAATCCAGATAACTAATAAACAAGTGTAATATGAAACAAGACTCGCTTTCTTGTGAACGGTGCTCATTACTCGGCCTTCGAGGCCCCTTGCTCGTTAATCATGTTTACGAGGTTTATCAAAGTCTCGTACCAGTATTGTAATCTCAACCTTTTTATCATTTAACTTATCTCACATTGGGTGTCATGTTGGGACAACCTCTTTATAGTTTAGTTTGTTTATTTGATTTGGACAATTGTCTTGTGCACCAACAGTAGTGCCATCTGGCCAACGATCCGAAGATCACAGGGCTTCCTCTCTGCTTAATTCTGCTACCTTCCATTTGTTGTAACAATTATATCATTCTCCACCATATACTAAAATTCACCCCATCCTTAACATTCTCTCAACAACCCCTCTAATTTCCTTAAATCACAATCTTACCACACTAAGTTTTATAATGTTACATTTATATATCATATGTTATGATATTTCTACTCTTATATTATTTTTAACCCAAAGTTTTCCACCATATTATGTAATAACCGTACAACCCCTTTATTGTCCAGTATTTGTTACCTCACCATGTACCTTTCCTTAATTGCACAATGGCCCACATTATTTTCTAAACTTTACAATATCCTCCTTAAAAAAACAACGTAGTGCTTTCAAAAAGAGTTTACCCCAATTACATATCCAAAAGATACCCCAAATACCAATAAAGTAGGATGTACAAAAGGAATCTCCCTAACTCCTCATCCACAAATTTCCCCTAGTGTGTGCAAAGAGTAAGAAAGCAGCCGAACAGAGGGAATGAAGAAAAGGAAATAGTTCACTTTCATTACTTTCAGCAACCGTACAGGGAGAGGGAATACACATATTTATACAGAAATAATATGTGCGTGAGTGCCAGCTGGTAACAGTTACAATGTTACTACTAATAACAAAATGAGATTAAACTATATTCTATCATCCTCCCTCAAGCTGTGTAGGAGCATGACGAATGCCCGGCTTGGATCTATGAAAGACAAAGGTGTTACAAGAGAGACTTTTGGTCAGAATATCCGGTGGTTGTAGAGCAGATGGAATAAATTCGGTAACAAGTTGCGCAGCTGCAACTTTCTCCTTGATAAAATGGTAATCGAGCTCTATATGTTTAGTACGGGCATGTAAGACAGGGTTAGATGTAAGATATAGAGCACTTTGATTGTCACAATAAAGGACAGGTGTATAGTGTGGTTGTATACCCATTTCCTCTAGCAGATAACAGATCCAGGTGATTTCTGATGTTGTTGCTGCCATTGCACGGTACTCAGCTTCCGTGCTAGATCTAGAAACAGTTGGTTGTTTCTTAGATGCCCAAGAAACACAGTTGGCTCCAAGAAAAATACAGAAACCAGTAGTGGATCGACGAGTTAATGGACATCCTGCCCAGTCCGCATCAGAATATGCAATTAAGTTTAAAGATGTCTGAGAATGTATAAAAATTCCAAGATGCTGAGTTCCTGAGAGATAACGAATAATCCGTTTTATAGCCTGAAGATGAACCTCCTGTGGAGATTGCATAAACTGGTAGAGAAGGTTGACTGCAAATGAGATGTCAGGCGTGGTTAAAGTAACATACTGTAAAGCACCCACTAGACTTCGATAATGTGTAGGTTCAACAAGAGGATAATCGAAATCATGAAAGTCTATTTTCTGGTTTAAAGGAGTTCGAGCAAATTTTGCTTCCTCTAAATTAGCTTTCTGAATCAGATCACGGATGTATTTTGCCTGTGTCAAATACAAACCATCAGTTGTGAATACTGCCTCGATCCCAAGAAAAAATCGAAGTTTTCCCAAATCCTTGAGAGCACACCCATTGCTCAGCTGGAAAATAACCTCTTTCACCAAGTACGGAGAGCTACCAGTTATTATGATGTCGTCTACATAGACTAACAAAATAACAGTTCCCCGGGGAGAATGCTAGATGAAAAGAGTAGTGTCAGCGTGATTGCTCTTGAAACCAATTTCAGTAAGAAGAGTACTAAGTTTCTGAAACCAGGCTCGCGGTGATTGTTTCAGACCGTATAGTGATTTCTGTAGCAGACAAACCTGATCAGAAGAAGAATTAGCACGATAACCAGGGGGCTGTTCCATGAACACGGCTTCCTTTAATTCACCGTGTAAGAAGGCATTTTTGACATCTTATTGTCGAATTTCCCAGTGGTGCGTAACAACAACAGACAAAACAATACGAACAGTAGTACTTTTGACTATTGGACTGAATGTCTCACTAAAATCAATGCCCTCTAGTTGATGAAACCCCTTTGCAACAAGTCGCGCTTTGTACCTTTCAATAGTTCCATATGGGTTTCGTTTTATTCGGAAAACCCACTTGCATCTGACAACATTCATACCAGGTTCCCGAGGTACAAGCTTCCAGGTGTGATTGTGTTGTAGTGCTTCCATTTCTTCATCCATTGCTCTTACCCACTTTGGATTTTTAAGAGCTTGCTTGACAGTTTTTGGCTCTGTTTCCACGCCAGCTTCTGTTAAGAGAGTAGTATTCCGAGTCTTTCCTTTTGAGCGTGTGACCATAGGGTGAGTATTTGAGCAGGATTTTGGATTTGTGACAGGATTTTGATCAGGTTGTGATGTAGGATTAGGGTCAAGATTTGGTGGGATGTGGAGATCAATGATAAGATCATGAATGGGAATAGTAGTAGTTGTGTGATCTGATTATGCTGTGGCAATGGAATTAGTAGGAGAGTAGTGCTGTTCAGGTGTTGGTGACAATGTAGCAGAATTTGAAGGTAGTGAAAGTGTTGGGGCTTTATTGTTTGTGGTATTTATAGGGTCGACAGAAGTGGGATTCAGTAATGTAAACTGATTCAGATCACGAAAAGCTGGATGTAGGTTAGATTATGAACCTGATATCATAGGAGATACACTTTCTGTACTGTCATCTTCATGTCTGTCACTAGTGAACATCTGGAAGGATGTTACAAATAAATTCTGCTGCTTCTTAACAGATGTGACATTGGGTTTAACCAAATAAGGGAAAACAGATTCATCAAATACAACATGCCTGGAGATATAAATTTTACGAGTGGGAATATGATAACATATATATCCTTTATGTAAGATGCTATACCCGATAAACACACAAGGAAGAGATCTAGGCTCTAATTTTTGCTTACTTTGATATCTCAGCATGGGGTAGCAGGAACATCCGAAAGTCTTGATGCTGCTATAATCAGGATCTTGGTGAAACACTTTCGTGAAAGGAATCTCAAACTGCAGAGGAGCAGCTGGAAGTCGATTGATCAAGAAAACAACAGTCATGAATGCCTCTGTCCAAAATGATAGGGGTATGCCAACTTGAAAAAGTAGGGTTAGTCCAGTTTCAATAATGTGGCGATGCTTTCTCTCAGCCACTCCATTCTGCTCAGAAGTATGAGGACATGACAATTGCTGAACAATACCACACTACTGTAGCAGATTGACAAAACGATGACTCACAAATTCTCTTCCACCATCACATCTAAAGAATTTGATTTTCTTCTCAAGATGAAGTTCCACCATTTTTTGAAACTTAACAAATACATCAAAGAACTGAGACTTTTTCTCTATTGCATAAAACCAGGTAAAACGTGAGTAATCATCCACAAACACTACATAGTACTCATATTCTGATTTGGTGCAACAGGAGCTGGTCCCCATAAGTCGCAATGAATCTTTTCAAGTACAACAGACGCTCTAGTTTCAACTGATCTAAAAGGTAATTTGCAACTTTTGCTCATCTGACAACTATTACAAATCAGAGGCGTTTTATTCCAGGAATTCACATCAATTTTATTTTGAGACCAAAGAAGTTTCAACACCTGAGAGCTCGGGTGTCCTAACCTCTGGTGCCATATATTGTCTGTTGTTCTTCCTCTTGTAACAGCTTGCAAGGCTTCAAATGCAGAGTTGCGAAAAGAATATAAATCACCCTCTTTACTGCCCCTTGCAAGAATCTCCCCTGTCACTCGATCCTTAACCACAAATCCAGAATCATCAAATTCTACAGAGCAAAAATTATCTTTGGTTAGTTTACTGACTGAAATAAGATTCTTCTTAAGATCAGGAACAACCAGGACATTATCTAGTTTCAGCTCTTTTCGTTCTCCCTTTAATTTGGCTTTTCCAGTGAAGCAGATCGGTATTTCACTTCTGTTCCCAACAAATACACTTTCCCTTCCATTATAGGGAACTAAGGAAGATAACATACCTGGTGTGGTTACCATGTGCGTTGTTGCTCCAGAATCGACATAATAGGGTTCTTCAGTCGAATTGTAAGTGACAGTGGTTAGGGCTTGAGGTGTGGCATTACCGCCGTGAGATTGAGTTGTTGCAAACTGATTTGGATTGATTTTAGACAGATTTCTTGGATTAAAGCCTTGGTATGAGTGATCTCAACAGTAGAAGCAGTTAATGGAGGTGTGATTTGTTCTACCACAGATTTGGCAAGATGATTTAGGATAAGTTTGATTAGAATAGCTATTCTGATTTTCATTCTGGTATCTTCCTCTTCCATACCGTCCTTGGCCACGATTTCCATATCGACCGCCTCCACCTCGCCCATACGATTGTTCTTGACGGAGGCTAGGTTCAGACTGAGTTGCGGCAGTATTCACCGCGAATGCCGCATTGGATAAGAGGTTTCTTTGGCTCTCTTCAGCTTGAACTTCGACATTTTCACTTTCTCGAGCATCATAATCTTCCAAAGCAGTGACAAACTGCTTCAAAGTTGGATATGGAGCTTTACTGAGCATGATTGACCTCAATATTTTGTATCTTGATCCGCATCCTTGAGCTAGAATCAAAACCTTGTCTTCATCCGTGACAGGTTTCCCGATCGCGGACAGATGATCACAGATTTGCTTGAATTCTTTTACTTAGTCCTTGACAGACTGTGTGTCTCCAAGTTTCAGAGATCGTAGTCGATTCTTCAATTGAAATTCTCGGTCCTTAGTTGATTGGAGAAATTCACCTTTGAGTTCATCCCAGATTTGCTTGGCTGAACCACATCCAATCGTCAGTGCGATGCAGTCTTCAGACAATGTTGCAATTATCCAAGTTCTCACTAAGGCATCAGTCTCCTTCCACTTCTTGAACTCAGGATTGTCAATTTCTTGATCATCCTTCAAGATCTTTTGATCTGGTATCTTCTCGGTGTTGATTAGCTCTACAACTCCCATAGATTCGAACAGGTTGAGCATCTGAGTATGCCAGCTGAGGTAGTTCTTTTCTCCAAGAAGTTTGATTGTAGAGATTCCTACCATCTGGTGCAGATTTGCAGACGTGATTTTACAATCTTTCAACGCCATTGCAGGAGACTGAATTCAGATCTATTGGCTTCAGTTACGCAGATCGAGAGCGTTTAAGCTCTGATACCATGTAGAAAATGAAGATCTAGTGTGTGCAGAGAGTAAGAAAGCAGACGAACAGAGGGAATGAAGAAAAGGAAATAGTTCACTTTCATTACTTTCAACAACCGTACAGGGAGAGGGAATACACATATTTATACAGAAATAATATGTGTGTGAGTGCCAGCTGGTAACAATTACAATGTTACTACAATAACAGAATGAGATTAAACTATATTCTATCAATAAGGACCAATACTCAGAGCTCCTAGGAGCAAAGAATCCTATCAAGCCAGTCATAGTCGGCGTTGGATCTTCCTATCTTCGTCCAAATGGTGGCTTTTATGGCTGCCTTGACGTCTGAGATAATGAGAGAGGGGTCTCTGACTTGGCTTGTCATAGCGCGTCTGCATCTTTCTATCAAGATATAATAGATCACATTAGCTAGTGCTTCTTTTTTCACTAAGTCAATGGGCCGGCGCTTTTCACAGTAGCGTTAGATCCAGGCGGCACAGCTTCGTAGACTCTTCTGGTTTGTGGGAATGCCTAACCAGTCACAGATGGTCCACCATATCCTGTTAGATAACCTGCAATGGAAGAATAAATGGTTGCTTGTCTCTTGAGCACGCTCACACAGTCAGCATCTGTTAGCAAGACATATGCCCCATGATTGGAGCTTATCGCAGGTTTTAAGTCTACCTTTAAGGGTAATCCACAAGATAAATTTGGCTTTGGGGATGGACCAAGCCTTCCAGCAGACATTGTACGAGGGGAAGGGGCAGAAAGCGGTAGCAACATCATTATAGAATGAGCTGACTTTAGGGTGGGAATGTAGGAGCAGAATAGGGAGTAGGCATCATCAATAGATCCACATTGCTCAATCCACCAGTCCCTGGTATAAAGAATAGCTTTCCAGGTCCAGGGGTCATTGCCTTTGGCAGGAGACGCCCAGAAGTTATGGTTGATTAGGAAATTCGTGTGGATCCATTGAATCCAAAGGCGCTCCTGGTCATGAGCGAAATGGTGGACTTGAGATTAAGGACATCCACAAGTGGAATATGTGCTTCATGTCCAATATGTTGCTCAACTTGGGCTGAACTATTATTTTCTTAACTAAAAAAAGTACAAGTTCAAAACTCAAAACAAGCCGAGCTACAAACTAAGATATACAATGATCTATTCTGACCTGGTTATATATAATATTCTCATTATGCAATTTATAGAAAATCTTAAACAATATATGAACTGATTTACTCCCTCCGTTAATTAATATCTGTCGTGTTAGGATGTGATTCTTGTTCAAAAATATGTGTCATTCTAGCTTTTAAACACATTTTTTTCCAACTTTTAACCCTACTATTCAACATAAAAGTAATTATTATCTAGATAGAAAAGTAAAAAGTATGGGTCATGCGTCATTTTTTTTAATTTTTTTAATAAGTGTGTAAATTTCTAAAATGACATATATTGTTAAACCGAATGAGTATTATTTGTTTCAAATTTTCATATATATCCTAGATGATGTGTTTTGTTAATGCACTTAATTAATTAGGAACTAATCTGTTTCTTCTCCCTATCCAATCTGTGACTGCTCATTGGTCACTCCCCCTGCAATTGCTACTGTGAGCGTCCCCTTGATAAAAAAAAATTATACATGAATATGATCTGCGTTGATTTTACTTGCAAAAAAAGAAGATAAATATCTGCTTTGATTGAAAAAAAAATGATTGGATATCAATTCAATTCAAATGTCTCCAAACGGCACGACACTCGTGCCTTTTCAAGTTCAGATTCCATAACCCACGGTAACTGCACTTTACTGGAGTATAGTTCTCCTTTTCTTTTTTCGAGAGAGGACATTTATTACAAAGGTATTATAAAAACAACTTCCTCTTCCCCTGGTTGAAACCCTAAACATCCTTACAAAATTTGAATCTTTGTTTTTGTCCCACCTTTCTCGATCACCCTTTACAAACTTGTTTAATTTCCTTGGTTTTCATTTCAGGCATGGAGCCTGACGATACAAATCATTGTATCTGTATTTCATCCAAGATATGGGCCAAAATACTCTCTTATCTCCCAGTCATTTCGCTCCTTCGTTTCCGATCGATCTCCAAGGAGTGGAAATCAATAATCGACAATCCCGATTTTGCGCTCTTCCACTTCAGCCGCTACTCTAAACTTAAAGACAACCTTGAATCCCATCTCCTTGTGCTTGAGAAGTCCATCGATGAGGTAAGGGCTCGATTGTTTAGTTGTTGCACTGAGTCAGAACCCTATCGACAAATCTTGAAATTCAATCCCGAGTACCAGAGGAACCTCCGTACCCCAGCTTCTTTTCTGTTTGGTCGGTTGCCGGTGATGTTGACGGACTAATCCTCTTGCAAGCAAATACATCTAAAGACACATGGCGTGATGGTGACGTTGTTTTATGGAATCCTTCTATCAGAAAAAGCCTTAACATTCCACCTCCACCATCTCTGTCGGGTAAATATTGCAGCGGTCTGTTTGATGATGTTTCATCTTCAGATTGTGTGGACTTATGTTTTGGTTTCGATCCTACAACTAATGATTATAAAGTGGTCAACATCATCCACTCTCAGTCTCAGGAGGCCACAATCACATGTGAGATTTTCTCTCTAAACTCTCGTACATGGAGAGGTGTGAGTTGTCCCAATAGTGTTGATAATAAGATCCGTCGTCTGAATGGTTCTAGAAGAAAAAAGGTTTATCAAGGAGGATATGTGCATTGGGTAGGGTGTGCGTACAACCAAGAAAATGATGTATGTGCCTCAGCATTTATTTCATTCAATTTGATGTCTGAGACATTTTCAATGAAGGGCATACGTCCCAAAAAAAGAATGGAGCTACCCCTTGTTGTGGCTGCTGGGTCCACGGTGGGGTTATTGACATCATCACAGCTTGGAAATCACATATGGGTTTTGCAGACGGATGGCCATTGGAATAAAAGATACACTTTGCCTTCGGATATTAGGATTAATCATCGCGACTCGTGTTATCTCACGAGGGGCGGTGTGCTAATTTACTCAGAAGATGATTTGTTTAGTGGGACTATATATGCTTATGATACAACTACCAAACAGAAAACAGTGGTCTCAAATCTTTCCCCCTGGATTTCGTTTGACATTGTGACTTACGAGGAAAGTTTGGTGCTCTTAAGGTAAGTGAGTGTTGATGTCGGGCCTGTAAGGATGCATCCAAGGGTTAGAATTCCTTTTTTCTGAAGATTGCAGTCTAAGAGTTTCTTTAATCTTTCTACCTGGTTTGGTAGTTAATGTCATGGGATATTATATATGTATGTATGTCACAGCTAGCTAGTGACTCCAGAAAAGTTATCTTATAGTATTTCATATTTGGATTTTATGATTATGGCTGTTTAATACGAGCTTATGATAAATTTCTTTCTTTTCAAAGGAAAGCTTATTATTAATTGGCATGTGTGTATCAGGTCCCTTGTTTCAGTTTCCATTATTCTAGGAAAGTTTTTTCTTAACTTCAAATTTTTGGCTTGCCTTGAGGTTGAGGGGATCATGTTTAGCCCTTCATCTTCAGTTTCATATATTACTTATCACTAGGGGTGGCAATTTTTACCCAACCCGATAACCCCCATACCCAACCCGAAAATAGCGGGTTTGGGTCACGATTATTGACCCATTAATTATTGGGTCGGGTATGGGTACCTATTAAATTTTTGGGTTGGGTATGGGTTCAAAGTCCTAACCCGTAGCCAACCCGACCCGTTTATTTTTTTTATTAAAATAATAATAAATAAATAATTAGATAAAAATATAAATATATTACTAAGTGCTAACATACTATTAGTATAATACAGATTATGTAGAATCTTTTGATGAGAGGTTGTTTATTTGATAATACTACTTTGTTTATTTCTTTATAAGGAAAAAACGAGAGTATTCGTTATGTGGATTGTCAAAGACAGTGTGCTGCTCTCTCTTCCACAGCTCCATTGTGGTCCTATCTCTCCTGTACTCTGAAGATTTTTGTCTATGTTTTGATTCTATATTCTGGAGGAGAAAATCAGTTATTTGGCCTAGGCGCGTACATCACCTTCTTCTGTTAAGTGCTACTGAGCACGACATGTATGTGGAAAAATAAAAAAGACGGAGGTTAGTGAAAACTCTGGAATATCTACCATATTGAATGTATGATTTCATTAATTTGTAACTCCGTTTGAGCAATCATATAAAAAATTTAATTCCAGGTCTTTAAATTTGTATAGCCTAATTATGTTGGGTTAAATGGGTCGGGTGTGGTTTAGTCATTTTATATGGGTCGGGTATGGGTTGATAATTTGAAACCCGATTATTATTGGGTCGTGGTATGGGTCAATACAATTTTAATCGGGTCGGGTATGGGTGAGCTTCAACCCGACCCATTAACCCGAATTGCCACCCCTACTTATCACACCGCGATCGTTCGCTCCCTATTTGCCAAATAGATACCAATCTTTAGCATTTTAAATTTTTATGATGTCAAATCGAAATTCTATCTACAAATGTAAATAAAAACTACTTATATTATAGCGTAGAGATATGAGAGAAGAGCATATTTTCTTTCTTAACCAAACAAAGGATTATATTAATGATGTTGAGAGTTATTATACTAGAAAATCAAGCTGCATGCTAATTTTTTAGCATAATAAAACACAAAAAAAATTCTGCAAGATAAAGCTTCAAATAGTTAAAGCTTCAAACAAAACATCAGAATTCTGATTGATTGTTCTATTACTTCACAAATACTCCCTCCGTCCCTGATTGACCTTCTTCTTCACTATTTGGTATGTCGTTTGACTTCAATATTTAACAAGTAAGATGACATGATTTTATAAATCTAAGTATTGCAATGGAATCCTTATTGAAAAACTATATGTTGTAGAAATTTGTTTTATAAATTATTTTATCTTATATGTTTAATATTAAAGTGGAAAAACGTGTCAAAAAGCAAACAAGAAGGTCAATTAGGACTGAGGGAGTAAAGAGAAAATAAAACTTAACTATGTATTTGCCTGTTGGAGGGATGGTTACAAAAAAGGGAAAGGATACTTCCTTTTGTTTCCAAACCCACGATTTCGGATGAAACCAAATTTCACAAATCAAACATATGCCAAGTCTTAGCTTTTCTTAATAAGTTTAGGCTCGAAGCCCTGTTTTATTTGAAAAAGAGTCAAGTGTTCCTCCCGTGCTGGTAATTGCCTTTGCTCTTTGTCTTGGCTGATTTGTTGGTATCTTTTCTCGAGTGTGAGAACTAAGAAGTTCCACCTTGGCTATTACTCTCCTCTGTTTTCGCCACATTGCAAATGTTTTTAGTACACTCGTCTCTTTGCATGCGTACTTGTCCTGTCCGGTTTAGCAATCAGCCTCCATGCTCGGTTTTCTCCATTGAACTTCACTTCCCATATCCATTTCATTCTATAGAAACGCGTACTGACCAATACCCCGTTGGTTCGGTGGTGATTGGGATTGAACTTGATAGGGAGAACCAAGGTTCGATCCCCATAACAGTTATTAGGAGAGATTCAGAACTGATCCCTGATCCGGATGTAGTCCGATTGGTCAAACAGTGTCGTAGACAAAAAAAAATAAAAACACGAACTGATCAGTCACTAACTCACACCACAAGACACCAATCGGATGCAAAACACACACACACACATTTCAAAATAGTATAGTACTATGCAAGATGGGGTTCCAACGGTATTTGCCACTCTTCGTGGTGATAGCTTTGATTGTGGTCGTCAGTGCAACAGCAACTACAAGGGAAGATCCAGAGCTTAAGACATGCCAGCATCAGTGCATGAAGACTAAGCACTTTGGGGAGGAGCAAAGAAGGCAGTGTGAGAGGCAATGCGAGCAGTACAGTAAGGAGAAACAAAGGGCGGAGAAGCAAGGAAAAGGTGGAGAAAGGGAAAGCTTGGAGGAGAATCCAAGGTGGTTCGATTCACAACAGCAGACAAGTAGAGGAAGGGAAAAAAGGGAGACAGAGGGATGCGAGTGTCGACGTGGGAGAGGGCAGAGAGAGTTTGGGGAGGAAGAAGAAGCTAGAGAGTGGGGAATGAGAAGGACAACAACTGGAAGGCAGCAAGGTAGAAGGCAGGAGGGCTGGAGAAGAGAAGGAAGGCAGCAGGAGCAAGAGTTTGGTGAGAGAAGAGGAGAGGGGCATCCGTATGTGTTCAAGGATGAGCATTTCCTGACTAAGTACAGTACCCAGCATGCAAGAGAAATTTTTCTACCGAAATTCACTGATGTTTCGAAGCTTCTGAAGGGGATTGAGAATTTCAGGGTGGATATCTTTGAGACTAAACCCTTGAGTGACCTTCATGTCGCCCAAGCACTGTGACGCTGATGGCATCTTGTTCGTAGCTAAAGGTACACTGATTGATTTTCTTGTAATCGAGCAATGGACTTGTGTGGATTTATGGAGTAAGTTGATTTCTATGTACATATTACGGGGAGAGGGACTCTCACCCTGGTACATACACAAAACAAGGAGAGCTTCAACATACAGAGAGGACACATTATAAGAATGCGAGCTGGTGAGACTGTTTACTTGGTCAACTACGACGAGAAGGAGAGTCCCGTCCTGGTCAAGCTCGTCAAACCCGTCTCCATTAATCCCGGACGATTCGAGGTAATTGAAAAACAAAATTCTGCTTTGATTATGAGAGAACTATGCATCACATGTCTAATTAATTTCTGTGTTAAATAATTTGGAACGGTCTGCAGATGTTTACTTGGTCACCCTGAATCCTTTTTCAGTGCATTCTTTTTTTGATCGTGGGGCTGCTGAAGCAGCAGTTCAAAATAGGAAGTGGAGAGACTTCCCTACTCGGGGAATTACACACCCGAAACTGTTATGCAAAAGCAGGACAAAAATTCACTTACATTCTAGCAAAACTGCGCACTTTTCTAAGATTACAGACACTTCTTCAGGTTTACTGTCGCCATCAGTGAAGCCAGGGTTACATCTAGATTGCGTTTTGACTTACACCACTCCACAATCTGGAGTATTAGTAGTCAGCGTGTCTTGGCTACCACGGACCGTAGCCAATTTGGCTACATACGGTGTGAAACTGTTTTTTTTGTTTTTTTTACACCCAGTGCCTTTTTGTGTGTGTGTAACTTTTAATATATAAGTCCAAAATGAAAAAAAATTATATCATTGTTCATCTAAATTCAAGCTCTACAAAACAAAACCAGTCATGAATATATTTTGACAACTTTAAAAAAAATATTTTTACATGTATGGAGCATCGAACGTAAAAGAAAGCTTGTACAGATGGTCATATAAACCTGCACAAATGTTCACTAAAACATGTACATCCTCATGTGAAGACATGTACATTCTCGCATTAAAAACGTATAGATAGTCATATAAATCTGTACAAATTATTAAATATGTACATCCTTAAATTAAAATCTGTACATATAAGGAAGAACACTTGTACAGACGGTCATACAAACATGTACATATGACCATACAAACATGTACAGATGTTCATTAAATAACATGTACATTCTCACATTTAAACATGTACATCTTCACATTAAAACATGTACATTCTCACATTAAAATATGTACATACAACCTCACATTAAAATATCATGGTATACATGTAAAAATAATTTTTTAAAAAAGTTCTCAAAATATATTCATGACTGGTCTTGTTTTGAAGAGCTCGAATTTAAGTGAACAATGATATAATTTTTTTTCATTTTAGACTTATATATTAAAAGTTATAACAATTTAAATTATTGTTATTTTAATAAAGATTAAAAAAAATAAAAATGAAATCGGCGGCGTAGGCGCTCGTGACTTTGTTTCTATTTTCAATTTTGTCCCACTATATTTCATTAATTACAAAATTACCCTACTATAAAAGATATTTTTTATTTTAATTTGACTAAAATCTCCTTGGATGTAGCCAAGATAGCTACATTCACATGTAGCTAAGAATTTGCCATTAGTAGTAGCCTGCTCAAAAACCACCCTATTCCTGTAGTGCCAGATACGGTACATAGCGAACATAAAAGTAGCAGTCCAGAACAGAATGCAACTCCTATTAGGGGCATATGAATTCCAGTGTTCCAAGCTCAGTTCGATCTCAACATCCAATGGTACGTTCATCCCCCACCAGCGCAATAGCAGATTCCACAATTTTGACGACTCACCGCACCTGAGGAAGAGATGAGTAGCAGATTCTGAAGCTCTACTACATAAGGGGCATAACACATCAGCCAGTGGAACCAGGTTCCGCCCAAACATCCTATCTCTCATGGTCAATTTATTTTGTAATAAGAACCACACGAACAGCTCAACTCGGGGTGGGGCAAACTTTTTCCAGACCGCATGATGCCAATGAGTCTGGGGATGCAGCTTACACATTACTTTATCATAGAAAGTTCTGGCCCTGTACACGCCATCACTAGTCGAAATCCATTGGAAGCAATCATTCCTTTCATCTACAGATAGGTTGCTGTCATTCAACAGTTGCATCAGAATATGAACTTCTTCACCCTCGTACACAAATAGATCTCTCCTCCACCTTAAGCACCATATCCACACCGCACCATCCCAAAACCCCACTTCGCTGATTTTTGTAGTCTTCACATCACTGACTGAGTACAATCTAGGGAATCTGCTACGAAGGGTGTAGTTATTTACCCATGGGTCCAGCCAGAATCTTACCTTACTACCGTTATGCACCGTCCACCTCAAGTTGGAGACTAGCACTTCTTTTATGATGCCCGACCATGTTGTTACCGACACAACACTTTTCCAAATACCTGTTCTGTTGCTGGCCATCCAAGATTCATCATTGACAGGTAAGGTAATCTCCTGGCCATACACACCAGCAACGACCTTTTTCCATAGTCTCTCCTCTTCCAACATATATTTCCACCACCATTTCAGGAGGAGGGCTGCGTTTTTTGTCTCAAGATCGCAAATGCCCAAACCCCCAACTTCCTTCGGTCTAGACAAATGCGCCCATTTCATTGGAGTGAACCCTCTTGTGTTCTGATAATTCCAAAAAAATCTTCTTTGGATCTTGTTAATCTTCTCAATCACAGCCTTTGGAATCCGAAACAAGCTCATATAGTAAATGGGTATACTATCCAACACCGCTCGAATGAGTACTAATCTTCCGGCTCTTGAAAGCGTTGAGGCTTTCCATTGGCGCAGCCTGGACTCTATCTTATTCAGTACCGGTTGCCAGGTTTCGACTCTACGTGGGTTAGCACCCAACGGCAGTCCAAGGTAAGTGGTAGGCAGCTGACCGACTTCACACCCCAAGCAGTTTTTTACCCGGGCAATGTCGTTTTCATCCAGATTTACCCCAAAAGCTGTAGATTTAGTCCAGTTAACCTCTAAACCCGACAAATCCGCGAAAATTGCTACAATCCACTTCACCGATTGCAACTCCTCTTCATCATCTGTGCTGAAGATAACCGTGTCGTCCGCAAATTGCAGATGCGACACCATAACTTCATTGTTTCCCACCAGCAAGCCTTTTCTATCGCCAATTCTGATCGCATAGTCTAGAAGCCAGTTCAAAGCTTCGGCAACTAGTATGAAAAGTAGCGGTGACAGGGGGTCCCCTTGTCGAAGCCCACGTCTTGGTTTGAAAGTCGGGGTTGGGACGCCATTCACTAGAATTGCAATCCGCGGCGTACTGATACAAGCCCAGATCCAGTCGTTCCAGCGGGAGGGGAAGCGATATATTTTGAGCATCTTCATTACAAATTGCCAACTAATGCAGTCATAAGCCTTCCGGAAATCAATTTTAAGAATTACCCCTTTGCGCCTTCTGCATTTCATCCAGTTCACCACCTCATTTGCTATCAATGGCCCTTCAAGGATATGTCTGCCTTTGATGAATGCTGTCTGCGTTTCTCCGACTAATGAGTTTATGACCTGGCTCAGTCTCAGTGACAATATCTTGGAGATAACTTTGTACAGGCATCCGATAACACTTATCGGTCTGAATTCCTCCATTTTCTTTGCATCTGCTACTTTTGGGATAAGGGTAACCCAAGTAGTGTTTATTCCCGACGGCATCTGACTATCTCTGAAGAATTTCTCAATTTCGGTACAGAATTCACCTCCGATCGTGCTCCACATCCGCTTAATTATGTTAAAATTGAACCCGTCGTACCCCGGTGCTTTGTTACTGTGGCAACTCCATACTGCCTTTTTAATCTCCATTCTGGTGGGTAAAGTGATGAGTACAGCTTTGTCCATCTCTGATAGAGTCGGCCATCCATCACTGGGCAGAGATGCTCCAGTAGCCCAGCTCATACGATATAATTCCTTAAAATACCTCCTAGCCTCCTTCCGAATATCAGCAGGCTTATGAGATAGAGTCCCATCAATTATCAGACCCACTATTCTGTTTGAGTTGCGGTTGATAGTGGCCTTATGATGGAAGTACCGGGTATTGGCATCACCTTCCTTAATATTTTTTTCTCTTGACATCTGTCTCCAATATGTTTCCTCCATTCTCAGTGACTTCCACAGCTCTCCCCTTTTCCTTACTCTGTCCGCTGTTCTTTCCTCAGAGGGGCCATCGTTTAAATCCTTCATGTCGATATTCCTCAAATCATCTTGTATTTTCTCAATGGTTTGATTGATCTTGCCAAAGTGCTCGACATTCCATTTTCTCAAAATGGCCTTCATTTGCTTCAGTTTGCCACTCGCACGAGCAGCAGGTAGTTTTTCCCATTCTGTTTTAAAAAAATTCATGAAGTTATCATCATCTAGCCATGCATCGAGAGTCCTGAATGGGCGGGGGCCCCAATCTTGTTTTGCTAATTCCAGCCACATGAAACGATGGTCAGAAATTCCCCAGGGTCTCCCTTTCAGTGACATATGTGGAAACTGTGAACACCAGTCCACCATACAGAACGCCCTATCTATCCTGCTCCAAGAGTTTCTGTTTTTCCAGGTATATCTACACCCAGACAACGCAATCTCAACCATTTCCATCTCCTGGATCCACTTGTCAAAGTCTCTCATAGATTGTGTGATAACCGCTGCGTTGCCCCCTCTTCTTTCTGCACCGTTTCTGACTTCGTTGAAGTCCCCCAGTGCAACAATTGGTAGTGATGTCGCATTTCTGAAGGAAATCAGTTGCTGATAAACTTCGCTGCGCTCTTCCGAATTCGTCGGCCCATATACAAAAACTATTATTCCTGTAAAATCTTGAGGTTTTATCATAACTTCCATGGCAATCCATCTATCATTTTTCATCACTTCCTTGGCCGATATTTCGTTGGGGGACCAGGCGATTATCAGTCCGCCAGAGTGGCCTACTGCGAGCGTTTCACTCCATTCTGTCCTTTGGCCAGCCCCCCATAAATTCCTTCTCTTATTGCATTGTTTGGTGAGATGGGTCTCCATGAGGCCCACCATTACTGCTTTGGTTTTCTTTATTTCTCTTCACATCTCTCCACTTTTCTGCCCTTTTTGCCCCTCGTATGTTGTACAAAGCCACCCCGGTTGTCATCCTTATGCAGTTGTACTACCTTCCTATTCCTTCTCAGTATACGATCCAAGTTTGCGAGTGATTTACTTGGGCATGGATATGAAACTCGTAATCTTTGACCGTATTTGAGACATCTTTTGGCTTCAGAAGAGATGGAGACGTTACCTGTTATTGGACCTTTCTCGCGACCCCGACCAGGCCTATTATTTTCCTCCTGCTGATTTTACGGGGATAAATCCACATAGAACTCAATACCTGGGGTGAGTTTTGGGCCCACTAGGGAGGGCTTACCACTGTTTGGGTTGTTTGGCGATCCACAAGCTAACTGATTTTTACTTTTAGTAGAACATGGGCTTGATGAGGACGATGAGCTGTCTATCTGTAGAGACTTGTCGCTTTCCACGCTTATGTCACAGTGAGATAGAGGCGATCTAAAATCATTCAGCGACGATTTGGGTTCTTTCGTGGTCTCCGACCCTCTACTTCCGGCCACAATTTGTTGGTCGTTACGGTTGTCCCCTTCGCCGACTAGCGTTCTGTCTCTTTTCCCTGCATTAATTATTTTTACTGTATCATTCTGTTTCTCTTCCGGGATGCCTTTTACAACTTTTAATACTTTGGCCATCTCCGACAGTTTTCCACTTCTCCACTCATGTTTCATAATAATGTTTTTAAAAGATTTCATACATCTCCTTTCCGCCCAACTATCACAGATATCAATATATACCGTGATCTTTTGTGGTTGGGTGCTTGGGAATTCAAAAGCCACGCGCCACACTTTCCCATAAAAGCCTTCTATCTGGGTCCTTTCAACCGTCAATACTTTAATCGACTGTGTCGACTTTTGCATCGGGGTTTGTTTTAGGGCTACTGGACTTCTTACTTTGTACTCTGTGTTTGGGGGCGGCGGTGCCTCATCGTCTGCTTTCCGATTCCGGTCAACGTTGCTGATATCCTCGTCGATCACGGAGGATTTTTCCCCATTCTCGGCATCTCCCGCTTCCGCCCGGACATCACCTAACTCTTCCGTCCATATCTCTACTACCCCGACCGTCATTACCTTGTTATCAAAGATAACATCGACTTCCTCATTTAGGATTCTAAAGCTAGACGTCTCAATGATCGCAAACACCTCGAGGCTTGTTGGGAGATCTGCCAAGTTTGACTCGATTTCCATTACCTTGCCATACTTATCCAATATGTTCCTGACCGACGTTTCACACCAAGCCTGGGGTGGAAGTCCTCTTATAGCCACATTTGCTATACGTTTATTTTCATTCTTATCCTCCGACCAGTGTTCCACTGCCCAGTCATCTGCCTTCCATTTGCCGTTTTGTATGAAACGATCACGGTCCCATGCCTGTTCAAAAACTATAATGAAGTTGTATGGTGATTTTGAAATTATGTGTCTGGCTCCACCCATTGACGACAAAGCTTCTACGATCTGCTTTCTGGAGGTTTTTTGTTTCGTCATGATTATTGCACTAACCTCCAGTAGTGGGATAAGTATGTTCGATGGGGCCAGTTTGATCGGTCCACCATCATTATCCTCAGGCTCTGGTTTACTTCTTTGTTCCATCCCTCTACGGCTTTGTGATCCTTGCAGGACCTCATCCTGGGTTGTGTACTGGGACGGTGGGCTGCGACTAGTCTTAGGTGCATTCCATATCTTCCTAGGCCTCCTGAGGGGGCGAGCCATTTGCGTAGCTATCCTCTTCCCATCTACCCATAAGCCATTTGTTTTCTCGACTGCCTCCATCGATTGCTGCTTTCCTTCAAAGCCAACGAAGATATATCTTGTGATGGTTGCAATGCGTCTTTTGACTGGACGATGTACATTTGTTATTCTCCCAAAGGGATGGAAAATATGCCAGATAGTTCCTAGCGTCGTAGCTTCATGCAGGTTGTCAACGAAGACCATCACCTCTGTGTGTTCCTCCCCCATGCTACGGTACTCGGGTGGTCTGGGTATATGAGATTGATAGGGCAGTAGCCTGGGGCTAGGAGTGGGAGGCTGGTTCCTTGCTTAGGTGGTTGTAGAGTGGTGCCAGAGGTCTTAAGAGGTTTGTGAGAAGGGTGTCTATGGCTTTTGTGGTGTTTTCGGCTGGAGACGGTGGTTTAAGAGGTTTTGGGAAGAGGTTGTTTATGGCCTTTTGTGGTGTTTTCGATTAGGGGAGGTGGTTGATGGCGGTGGCATGGCTGCGGTTTGTTTGTATGGGTTGAACGGTTTGGGCGCGGGATGAGAGAGGAGGGAGGGAGCACATGTCTTCAAGTCCGAAGGTTGCAAATTGGAGGAGACTGTTCATAAGCAGAAAAGCAAGAAGAGCAAATCGACACGCCTGCGCATTCGTGGATGTAGAAGACGTTGGTGATGCTCCGACGAGATCATGGAAGCTAGCTTCAACGCTTCAAGCGATGAGTTGGAAAGAATCTTCAGACAACAGGACGAAGGACCTGTGGTGGAAGCCAGCAGGGAACAAATCCAGTCTCTAAGCAAACAGGGAGAACATGAAGGAGGATCTCGCGGCAGGCCGTATGGTGCTGAAGGAGGTAGGTCAAGAAAGGGTTCACGTGGTCCAGTCAACGTATTCAAACAGAAACCTTCTTTCAAGAACAAGTTCAGGACATTGTTTGAAGTTGACTCCGATGATTTCCAGCAGTTACAGGATCTTGACGTTGACATTAGCTTTGCTAACATCACCCAGGGTGGTATGATTGCACCACATTACAACACACGTGCGACGAAGATTGCTGTTGTGGTTAAAGGAGAAGGAAGGTTTGAGATGGTTTGCCCACATGTTGGACAGCAGCAGAGGCAACAGCATCGACATGGTAGTGGTCGGCTACTAGGACAGACACCTGTGCATTACCAGAAGATCAGTGGCTATTTAAATGTTGGGACGGTGTTTATTGTCCCAACTGGACACCCGTTTGTGACAGTCGCTTCACAGGATGAGAATCTTCAGATCATCTGCTTTGAAGTTAATGCTGAGAACAACCGGAAGATCCAGCTTGCTGGTAAATGAGGACGATAGTTTTTAACAATTCAATTTCTATGATTAGGGTTTTGGTTTTCTGACGGATTTGATTGAATAAAACAGGACAAAGGAGCATAATCAAGCAATTCGAGAGGGAGGCAAAGGAATTGGCTTTCGGTGAGAGCGTAGAGTTTTTAGATGAAATTCTCGAGAGGCAAGATGAAGAGTTCTTCTTCGCTGGACCAGAACAACAGCAGCAGCGTCATCATCAGGGATGGGTCCGTTCCACAAGGCAGCCACGAGAGGAAGAAGGTCGAGCTGACCGGTAAATCATCATCACCGACTCTGTAACCGACTTTTTGGGCTTGTATGCAAGTTTTCAGAGAGATATTTATCTTTTGTGGGTGTTGATGTAAAAACAATGAGAGATTTTACATAAATAAGAGCTAGAGAAGGCGAGGAGTTGAAAAGAAGTGAGCGAGAAAGAGAACAAAGTTGTGTTGTCTTGTGTTTGTTGTATCCAAAATTTAATGAAATAACTCTGATCAGCCTGCCCCCCTCCACTCTCCCTCAATCTATCCTTATGAATATTGTTGTCTGGAATGTCAGGGGGTGCAATGACCACTCCAAGATCCGAGAAATTCAAAATTTTTTCTTGAGCAACAAGCTCTGTGCTTTTGGGATTCTTGAAACTCACGTTTCCTTTACCAATCACCTATCAATCCTGACTCGTTTTTTTCCCTCTTGGAGCTTTGTCCACAATTACGAGACTCACCCTAACGGTCGCATCTGGATCATTTATAACCCCACTATTATCTCTCTCTCTCCCCTACCCATGTCTCTGCCCAATGCTTACTTGCAAGGCTACTCTTCTTGGCACCCACAACTTTAACATCTCGATTCTCTATGGGAAGAACGACTCTCTGCGCAGAACTCAGCTTTGGGATGAAATCACTAACATTAGTCATAGTTCTTCGGGCCCTTGGGTGGTTGCTGGGGACTTCAATAACATCCTCTACGCTGATGATAGGATTAGTACCCGCACCCCCTCCCCTAGAGACTACCGTGACTTCGCGGATTGTGTTTCCAGGGCCGATCTGCAGGACCTTCGCTTCTACGGAAACTTTTACACCTGGTGGAACAACCAACACGATCATAGGCGAGTCATGGGTAAAATAGATCGAGTTCTTGTAAATGAAGAATGGATTCTGGCCTTCCCTACTAGCTACGCTTCTTTCCTCCCTCCCTCAATTTCAGATCACACCCCTATGATAATTTCGCTGCCCCAATTTACCCCTCGTAAGAGATGTTTTAAATTTCTAAATGTTTGGATCAAGGACCCAGCTTTCCTCTCTCTTGTTCGCGAGGCTTGGGATATTCCATCCCAGGGGAGCCGCCTCTACACTATCATCTACAAGCTGCGCCACCTCAAAGCCACGCTTTCTTCGCTCCATAAATCTGAGTTTGGGTCCCTTTGTTCTAAAAGTCAATCTATAAGAGATGAGCTTAGCGTTATTCAAACCAAGCTGGATAGGGATCCTTGGAACCCGTCCCTTATATCCTAAGAAAAAACCCTACGACACACTCTCTTGGCTAGAAATAGTCATGAGCTTTTATTTCTTCGTCAGCTCTCGAAAATCCGCTGGCTCAAGTTTGCTGATTCAAATACTTCCTATTTTCATAGAGCCATTAAGGCTAGAAGAAACAAAAACCATATTTCTTCCATTACCAATGCTTTCGGGGAGGTCCTTAACTCCCCATCGGATATCGAGGACTGCATTGTAGGGTATTTCCAACATTCCATTGGATCCAGAGTGACCCTCCCAAGATCTCTTGCATATCTCAATTTAGAGCATGCTAGAACTCTGGACCCTTCTAGATGGGCCTCCTTAACCCGTCCCGTTGAAAATAAGGACATTAAATGGGCCCTTTTCTCCATTGGTGATGACAAAGCTCCCAGGCCGGACGGTTACACAGCCAAATTCTTCAAAGCTTCTTGGGATATCATTGGAGAGGATATTTGTGGGGCTATAAAGAGCTTCTTTCATAGTAGCAGGCTTCTCAAACAAATCAACTCCACCCTGATTACCCTTATTCCTAAGACGGATGCTGCCTCCTCCCAGGGAGACTACCGGCCCATTTCCTGCTGCAATACGATTTATAAAATCATTAGCAAAATCCTGGCTGAAAGGCTTAAAGACACTCTCCCTGTACTAGTGAGCAAAAGCCAAGGGGCCTTCATCAAAGGCCGGTTCATTTATGATAACATCCAGCTTTGCTCTTGCCTAGTAAAAAATTACCAGAGGGCCCAAATCTCGCCACGTTGCATGATGAAAATGGATATCAGAAAAGCCTTCGACATGGTCGATTGGACCTTCCTCTGGGATACCCTCACCTTCCTAAACTTCCCCCCGGAATTTAGCAACTGGATTTTGCAATGTGTCACTACCGTTTCCTTCTCGATTAATCTCAATGGCTCCCCTTCTGGGTTTTTCAAAGGCGAGAGGGGGCTGCGGCAAGGTGACCCCCTCTCTCCTTACTTATTTGCCTTGGTTATGGATATGATGTCCCGTCTCCTTGACCAGCTTCATAGTACTCCTGATTTTCACTACCACCCATCTTGCAAACCCCTCCGTTTATCCCATTTGTTATTTGCTGATGATGCCCTATTGTTCTGTAGAGGTGACCAGACTTCCATATCCCTTTTACTGGACAAGGTCAACCTCTTCTCTGAGGCTTCTGGCATAACGCTAAACCCCTCCAAATCTGACATCTTCTTAGGGGGGGTTGATCCCCCTCTTGTTGACTCGATTCTTCGATCCACTGGTTTTAATCAGGGCTCTTTTCCCTTCCGCTACCTAGGCATCCCTATAACAGCAAGGAAACCTCGAACAACAGATTTTAACCCCCTCATTGACAACATCCACCGGACTATTACTTATTGGGGTGGTAAATCCCTCTCGTTCGCGGGTAGACTATCCCTTATTCAAAGCTCCCTTTTTGGTATAGTTGGCTTATGGGCCTCTTGCATTTCCATCCCTAAGAATGTCATCAAGAGCATTATTAAGCGGTTTCGCGACTTTCTCTGGTCTGGGGAGGTAGATAGTAATACTACGCCATCTGTGGCTTGGAATTCCATCACAGAAACCAAGAAAAGAGAGGGTCTTGGGCTTAAAGATATTCACAAATGGAACATGTGCTTCATGCTCAAAACTATCTCTTCCATTGCTAACGACCCAGAGCGTCTATGGATCCAATGGATCCATAACAATTACTTACCCGGGCACAACATCTGGACGACTACAGCTAAAGGGAATGACCCCTGGAGCTGGAAATCTATCCTCCACGCTAGAAATTAGTGGATCAATCAATGTGGGAACATAGAGGATGCCTCGTCCCTCCTCTTGTGATAAGCTCCAATCTTGGGGCATTTGTCTTGCTAATAGATGTTGGCTCTGTGAGCTTGCTCCAGAGACTAGCCGCCACCTATTTTTCCAATGCAGGTTTTCTACAAGGATTTGGTGGACTATTTGCGACTGGCTTGGGATTCCTACCAATAGGACGAGCCTCCACAGTTGTTCCTACTGGATAGCCCGATACTGCAAGGGGAACCGGCCGATAGACCTTGTGAGAAGAGCTGCCATCGCCAACGTTGTCTATTACATTTGGATCGAGAGATGCAAACGAGCCATGGCTAACCAAGCAAGAGATCCCACTCTTATTGTTTCAGACATAAAAAACGCCACTAAAGCTACCATTTCGATGAAGATGGGTCAGTCCAGCAGAGACTTTGACTGGCTGGACAAGGTGCTTTGCTCCTAGAGGACTACATAGAGTTTGGAAGTGTGTTTTTGTTGTTTATGTTATCCCCCTTATAGCGTTTGTAGTTGGCCTTTTGCCGCATTTGTTTAATCCTTGGATGTTTCGTATATCCCCTCCCCTTATATTTTGAAAAGCCCTAGGTATTTGATATATAGGCATCCTATGTATCACTTCTGTTATAACTCATTTATTTATATATAATTCATTACATTTTACAAAAAAAAAAGAATGTTTACTGCTGAATCTATGAAATTTCGTTTATCTTGAACTTAGACAAGCAATAACACTCAATAATTACTTGGGGAAGGGATAAACCTTCCAATATGATATAGTTAACATAGTCAAAACTAATCGTAGAATTGATCAACAATAACAACAGTAATGGACGGCGAATGGTTACTGGTCTGCACTTTTTTAACATTGGATTCATCTCTTTAACAATCAGCAATCTGAGAATTTCTTCAGCTTGCAAATGAAATGATTACTGGGTATTGGTTCGGCATTAACATTCTGCTTAAAGCAGTTGTTTGCCTGCGACTCACACTTCTCCTTGAATGAAAGTTTAGAAGAAAATTTTACAAGTGATTCTGAACCTAGGATTAAGCCAAAATAGAAGTCCACACAATCTGATGGTAAAACACCATCCAAGTAGAAAGCTGACGGGACGTGACATAGATGATGGAGGTGGAATGTTGAGGTTTTTTCCGAAAGAATGATTCCATAATACTTCACCCATCTCCATGTTCTTGAATAGTCCTCCAAAATTTTCATACATGGACAAGGGTTTCCGAAAGAGCGATCTGGCCGGGAGAAGAGTATTCGTTCTCTCTAAAAACAAGGGGAAATAAACTATACTTGGCATTTGTTTTTACCATGGGTAATGCAAACTAACCATGTATAGAAACAGGCTCCATTTTCTCACCTCCCTAATTCTTCACATCCGTAGAATTAGATGTACAATGAAGAAAGAATTCCCAGTTAAATCCTTTGTTTGTTTGGGTCGGGAACATGAAGGAAATTTATTAATCACATGTTATACCCAAAATTTCAACCCCCCGGAGTAGTCTCTAAGGCATACGTGTTACAAAGGACAAAATGGGTCAAAAAGCACCAAGGCGGGATTTTCCAAGGACATTTTCGGGATTTTCTATTTTTTCATATGACTTGTTCATAACCTCCAAACACTCCCAAATATCATAGTCATTATGAAAGGTATTTCATCATTTTCAGATAATATTTATTCTGGAAATTAAGCTTTTAATTCATATTATGAGCTAATTTCTTTAATAATTAACACATGAAATAACCTCAAAATAGAAATAAAGGGTTTCCAAAATTAAAATAAAATTGTCACATGGTTATCATGACTACATACAGTCATAAACCTGAAATTATTTTATTTGGAACCTTAACCCAAAATTTAAAAGAAATTCAATCATTTTTGCAATTTTCTCTCTCCTCTGGAAAATACCGAAATCAAACAAAACGTCATGAAATTTTAATACACGATAGAGGATGATATTTAGAGATTAATGCCATTGGAATTTTGTTATTTCGACTTTCCAATAATAAGTTATGAATTATGAGAGATTCCAGATTGTGAGATTTTTATCTAATCGGTTATTTATCCAAATAACCCGATTCCAACTCTCAAATTTTTAAAAATCATCCTTTATCTTCAGTTAAAATTTCATAATTTTTCTCGGCCTGCAGCATATTCTAAAAATATTCCCTTAGAGCACAAAATCAGGGTTTCAGATAAAAATCTTGATCTATCAACATGGCCTTGCTCTTTCTATAAAAGGACCTTCCAAAAACGACCTAGGGCAGAGGAACACTTCCAAAGTCAGAACATAGCCACAAACTTTCACCCCACGTTTTAACACTTCCAAGCCTCAAATCAATACCGAAACACTGCAGAAAATCACCCCGAAATCACCAAAAACTAATCCTTTCTTCTCCTATTGAACTTCCAAGCACCAAAAACCACACAAAAACACAAACCAGAAAAACGAGAAGAGAAACGTCCTTAACAGCATAAAGAAGAAGGAGTCAGAAGCACAATTCGAAGTCAATCCAAAACCGCATCAACGAAGCACCAAAGATCCCCGTTGTGAAGAGTCTCATTAAATCCGAAGGTAAAACAGGTTGAAGTCATGTTTTTCTGACTTTTTTCACTTTAACTACTACTCTGTGTTAAAATTTGGAGTCGAATTGACTTTTTATCGCTTCTGAATTAGCGTTTGTTTTGCTTCTGCCCAATAACTTGTTTGCTAAGTTTTGTGTTTAATTCGAATTCAAATTGTAAACTTTCAATCACTAACGTGTTTAGAATCTTTCAGGCTACCTACCCATAAAATTTGAGCAAGAAACACCGCCGGGAGCCACCCAAACGCCGCTGTCCGACGGCGGTCCGCACCCACGGACGCTATGCCGGGGTTCCGGACGCCCTGTCCGAAAGCCGGACGCCCCCGGACGGTGGCGGGATATTTTTATTTTCAAAATTTAGGGTTTTATAAAACATGTCCGGGCCCACGGACGTCCTGTCTGGGCCCCGGACTTTTCAAAATCTCGTTTCTGTTTAAATTTGACTTTTCTGTGTAATTAAGTTAACTAGGGTCCGTGGGTTCGGACATTAGGTCCGTAGCCACGGACGAAAACAAACTTGACCTAATTCTGCCTCAGAAACCCTAGTTTAGGTATTTTAATTTCCACTTTAATTTCTGTCCC
>CM041780.1:215078484-215258062 GCA_023374045.1 Limonium bicolor | reverse complement strand
CAAGAGAAGGTGGAGCTAGCATGGAGAAGAGCTTCACGTTAATGGAGAAGGGAGAGAGCAGCTCAAACCGTGGGGAAACAAGAGAGAATGAAGAAGTGAGGAGAGAGGTGAGTTAAAATGAGATCTTTATATTGTAAAGTATAGTACTTTTGCTTTATCCTTTAATTTCCTTTCTTATTTGCTTAATGACTCATAAAGGTGGTGACTCACCTTATAAGAAACCGGCCCCCATTTAATAATAAGGGTACTTAAGTCTTTGTTGACCAAATCTCTCACTTATATTGACTTATGTTATAAACTAGCTTAATTAAGTTACTATTCACAAAACAAGGCACATTGTTGTGAAATTTTTGATTTCCCATTGATATAGACTTCCAAATGTGATACTATATAGTACACATGTTAATTAAAGAGTAATGATGGACATTTAGCCATTCAAAACTCATTTACAAGACAATTTTTCAAAAATGTGCTTTAAGACTCCTTAAAGCACATTTTGTGTTTTAACTTGTTTTCAAGCTTGGTTTTCTTTGGTAATTGATTTAAAATGACCATTAGGATATTACTAAGGTCTTAGAACAATATTTGGGTACTCTCCCAAGTCTCTCCAAGCTTAGAGCACGTTTTTGCTTAAACTGCTCTTTTGGTGTTTCCTTATATTTTCTTTGATTAGAAATGTTTCTTAATGTTTCTAAGGCATTATTTAGCCTCCTTATATCTTAGTTTATCATTTACACACCATATCTAAGTTTGGGGTATTTCAATCTACCCCCCTTAAAAGAACTTTGTCCTCAAAGTTCACATATGTGCTTAACCATTCACGGTACTCAATTCCCTTAATCTTAACACCACATCTTATATTCACATTCACACATTTCAAGACTCAAAGGTCAATCTCAAATACAATACATAAGTATTATACATAACTCAAACTTAACACCAAAGTGTAGCAACTTACACAAATTCACATCTTAAACAACCAAACAAACGACAAACATGATCGTTTCCTAACTCAAAAGCGAGGAAGCTCTACCCCCCTTAAAAAGGGGTACGCCCCGTACCCTATACAGACGATCTAGTCAGAAAACAAAGAAGGGTACTTCGCCCTCATCTTATCCTCTAATTCCCACGTGGCCTCTTTGACATCCTGGTTAGACCAGAGAACCTTCACCAGTCGCACTGACTTATGGCGAGTGTCCCTAGTCTTACTGTCCAAGATTCTCTGAGGAGTCTCCACTGATCTCATATTTGGTTCTAACGTCAACCTCTCAGGTTCTAACACATGGGAGGGGTGGTGCATGTATTTCTTTAGCTGTGAAACATGAAAAACATCATGCACTTTACCCAGCTCAGCAGGTAAATTCAACCTGTAAGCAACCGGGCCCACCCGCTCCGTAATCTCATAAGGACCAACAAATTTCGGGCTTAATTTGCCCTTCTGCCCAAACCTGAATACACCCTTCATCGGTGAAACTCGCAGAAATACCTGGTCGCCCACTGCGAACTCCAGGTCCCGTCGTCGAACATCAGCATACGACTTCTGCCTATCTTGAGCAGCCTTCATGTTCTCCCTGATTTGCTGAACTTCAGCCTTAACTTGCTCTAAGTACTCTGGTCCTATAATGACCGTCTCACTCGACTCATCCCCCCAGCAGAGCGGTGTACGACAGGTCTACCGTACAACGCTTGAAAAGGTGCCATCTTGATCGAAGCGTGATAGCTGTTGTTGTATGAAAACTCGATCAGATGTAGTCTGTCAATCCAACTGCCCTGGAAGTCTAAGGCACATGCTCTCAACATGTCCTCGAGTGTCTGAATAGTACGCTCAGTCTGACCATCTGTCTGAGGATGGAACGCGGGTACTCAGCTTGAGTTCTGTACCCACGCTTCTCTGGTAGCTCTCCAGTACCTCGAAAGGAATCTGATATCTCTATCTGACACTACGGTCTTTGGTATCCCGTGATGTCTCATGATTTTTCTCAAATAACTCAGCTAATCTGGTCACCTTCCAAGTATCCTTCATCGGTATGAATCGGGCTACTTGGTAAGGCGATCCACCACTACCCATATCATGTTGAGACCTCCCCTAGCAGGTGGAAGCCCAACTACAAAGTCCATGGAGATATCATGGAATTCCACTCCGGAACTGGCATCGACTGTACCATTCCGCCCGGTCGTCGGTGCTCAAATTTCACCTTCTGGCATGTGAGACACCTCAAGACGAACTCGGTAATATCTGTCTTCATCCCCGACCACCAGAAGTATCTCTTCATCTTTATACATTTTAGAGGCTCCCGGATGGATGGAACTGAGAACAGTGTGATTCTCTAAGTATACGGTCTTTCAGATCCGTGCTGCCCCGTGGTATGCATAACCGGCCCTTAAGTCTGATCAGATCATCATCATGAAGTCTGAAGTCGTATTTCTGACTCTCAAAGGTACCATCTGTCAGCTTCTGTCTGACCTCTCCCATGTACTCACTGTCCTCTGAGCCTCTCGCACCTCATCAACCAAGTTGGAGAAAGAAACTAGCGAATGGAGTGAGTGTGCTTGACGGCTAGGGCGTGCTACAAATTGGCCTTCCCCTCTTTGTATTGGAGGTCAATGTCATAGTCTTTCAGAAACTCTAACCATCTCCTCTGTCGAAGATTTCAACTCCTTCTGAGTGAATATGTATCTCAAACTCTTGTGATCGGTGTAGATCGTCACACTAACCCCGTATAAGTAGTGGCGCCATATCTTCAAAGCGAAGACTACAACTCCCAACTCTAAATCATGTGTGGGTAGTTCTCCTCATGTTTCTTCAACTGGCGTGAGACATATGCCACCACCTTGCCATGTTGCATGAGCACGCAACCCAGCCCTCTGCCGGATGCATCACAATAAACCTCAAAGCCCTCTGTACCGTCTGGAATGGTCAGAACCAGTGCAGTGGTCAGTGGTCCTTCAGCTCTGAAATGATTTCTCACAGTCAGTCGTCCACAAGAACGGTGCATCCTTCTTCATCAGACTGGTCATCGGTTTCGCGACCTTGCTGAAATCCCTGACAAACCTCCTATAGTAACCTGCCAGACCGAGAAAGCACCGGGATGTCGGTAACAGTCTTCGGTCTTGGCCAAGTACGTACGACATCAATCTTTGCTGGATCCACTGAGATCCCAGCATCTGAGATGATGACCCAGGAAAGAGACCTGGTCAAGCCAAAACTCACACTTGGAGAACTTAGCATATAGCTGGTTTCTCCTCAATATTTCCAATACTCTCCTCAGATGTTCCTCATGTTCAACCTTAGATTTCGAGTATATCGAATGTCATCAATAAACACCACAACCGACTTGTCCAGCTGCTCCCGGAACAAGCGGGTTCATCAGATCCATAAACTTCGCCGGTGCGTTCGACAAACCGAACGGATCACTGTAAACTCATAGTGGCCGTATCGTGTCCGGAATGCCGTCTCTCAATGTCTCCCTCCTTATGGCTATCTGATGATACCCGATCTGAGATCAATCTTGGAGAACACAGATGCTCCCTTCAACTGATCGAACAGATCGTCAATGCGGGGTAGTGGGTACTATTCTTCACTGTCACTGCATTCAGCTCTCTGTAGTCGATGCAGAGCGGAGACTACCATCCTTCTTCTTCACGAAGAGGACTGGCGCTCCCCATGGTGACACACTTGGTCTTATAAATCCCTTATCTAATAAATCTTTTAATTGTTCCTTTAACTCAGTATTTCTACCGGAGCCATACGGTATGGTGCCTTGGCTATCGGTCCGGTACCAGGTAGCAGCTCGATGGTGAACTCACCTCCCGAGTGGGGGTGCATGCCGGGCAGTTCCCGTGGAAATAAATCGGGGAACTCCGACACTACCGGAGTCGGGGTCGAACTCAGGGTCTCTCTTATGTCCTTGTACATAGCAGAGGTACACTTCTTCTTTTCTCCTCAACTCCTTATACATTGCCATGACGGTGATGATCTTGGTCGAAGGCTCTCTGGGCCTCTGGCGGTATGATATTGTTACCCCAGACGGATCCTGAGCAGCAATCTATGCTCGGCGCAGAGGATACGTCCCTTGTGCCGCTCCAACCAGTTCATCCCGAAGATAACATCAAATCCTAGCTCACTGAACTCAATAAAACTGACTGGAAAGTCTCTCCCTTAATTCTGACAATGGCTCCTCGGTAGTGACGAGTGCAATGAACCTTCTCCTTAGACGGGAGCGTAACCGTGAAGTCAGGTAGCTCATCAGCGTCTAGCCCCAACCTGCTCGCGAATGATGCTGAGACAAAGGTATGCGAGGGCCCTGAGTCGAAGAGAACTGATGCCTCAATCCATTAATCGGAAAGGTGCCGGTGAGGATAGTGCCGCTGGCGTCGGCCTGTGCCTCTGTAAGTATGCTTAACACACCTTCCGTACCGAGCCATGACCTAATTATGTTCACAAGCTTCATGAGTAGTGATGGTATAACAAGAGTCGTAACAATCATATGAACAAAACTGTTATTTTATTCATAACCATCCTGTTTACAACATGTGCTTCAATCTTACATCTCATTCCTCATCTCATTCTAACATTACATGGCTAATATTGTCTAAAGGTTAGGTTTAATCTTCCTGGTCTCATGTGTGTCGCATTGATTACTGCTGACGTGTGTTGTATTCAGCTTGATTCTCTTAATCCCATGGTATAACATCTTGATTCTCCTCCATAATTAATACATCTCCTGACTTAAGTACTACTTACTCGCACGGCCGCACGCTTCTGCTCGCCGTATAAAAACTCTGCATCATCCCCAATGGACCAAGACACTACGGGTATCCCTCTTTCGAGAGACTCTGTCTTCCTTATCCTGATGTAATCCAAGTCGCCCATCCTTCTCGTAGAAGTTTACAATGCAGATGTCTGCCTGAATGTCTGGAATCGGTTCAGCTTCCAACTGCTGAGCGATTCCACAACTCGTGTATAACTGGATGGAACTCTTCGGGTATTCCCGGTGGTGAGACTCCATCTTGCATCCTCGTGGTTTGGTAGTTCTTGGCATACGGATTCCAATCCTTGCCTAAGCTCATCATTTTTAATTTCATCCTTGCTCCCCCTGGGTACTCCGGTGTGTAAAAACCTCCCGGTCCCATTCCTAGTTGATTGCATCTTCTGATGATGGCCTATTTGTGCTTCGGGTGTCAGGTATCTCCTCAATAAAATCATACCGGCGGATAACCTGACATTGTTCGGTTGGAAAGTCCATGGTTTTGATGTCGGTGTTCTCCGGGTTAGGTGTAGATGGTATTAGCGGTAAGCAGGTAGTTTTATTACTAAATGGTTATAGCGGTACCTGGCCTCGACGAGGGTTCAGGCTCATCGTCCCGGTCCACCATGTGTAGTGTGGGTCCCGACTTCTGGGTCACCCGTGGGTTCTTGTCTGCAGCTTGCTGCCCCCTCCTCTGACCGTCGGATCCAGATCCCTGATCGGTCTTGGCCTTAATCTTAAAACTGGGTCTGTAATTCTTACTCTCCGGGTTCCCGTAGCACTCATATGCCCGGTGCCCAAGTACTCCACAAAAGTTACACTCCACCTTATTCCCCCTGCAGTCAACTCCGGGGTGGTCCCCCTTGCACCTCTGGCAATAGTAGTGTCGCTGGTAGCCACCTCCGGTTTCCTTCCAGTCTCAGTACCTGATTAAGTGTTGCATCAGTGGTTGTGTCTCAATATGTCAACCATTCTTATTTACTCAAGATATACTTTCTTACTCTTTGGCGCCCTGGAGCGTAGGGGCTTAGCAGCATAAGCATAAGTCAGTTTCAGGTGGCTCATCAGTAGCCTTCTCCTTTTCCTCCTTTCCCTTTTGGTCGGGTTCTTTTGGGCTTGAGGCTGGTACTTCTGTTTCTTGTACCCTCCTTGCCCTTGGTGTTCTACACTCTTCCAGCACTCTTTCTTTTGGCATTGTCCTCGTCCCTCAGCTGGACGGTTATCTCAACCTTAGCAGCGGCATGATAGCACCCCTGCTTCAAAAGGTATTAGTTCCACTTATTTCTCACAAACTAATTCTTATTCACTTAACCATATCTTACTCATTTACTCGCTCAAATCTCAATTATTCTTATTACCTGTAAGGTAGTATAACTCGTCGGCCCATGCCGTAGCAGAGTCGGTGGCTAAGCCCGCCATAGAAGCGGTCCACCAGTATCTGGTCTGAATACCCAAGACCTGGTAGAAGACGGAGCAAGGCGGTGAACTCTGTGTAATACTCGTCCACCGTCATCTTGTCGGTCTGCTTGAGCGCATCCAACTGCAAGCGCTTCTTCGTCTGGACATGGGGGGGTAGTATTGCTCGTAGCAAGGCGGTGTACGGCTCCCAGCCGAACTCTGGATTGGCCACATGCTCGGCTCTCACCAGCTTCACCAATCGCCTGCCGCCCCATTCAGATAGAAGGCAGCCAAACGCATCTTGATCCCAGTAGGGACATCAAGGGTCTCAAAGGCGGGTCTCCAGCTCGGAGATGTACGCTCAAGCTTGGCGGGATCGGTCTCCCCCTTAAAATGTGCGGGTCGAAGATCTACAAGACTCTTCACCCAATTTGGTTCTCTAGGTTGTGGCGGTGGAGGTGGTGCACCCACACCAGGCTGATAGCCCATATGCCCTAAGGCGGCAGCTACGATCTCTACGATCGTCTGCCCCTCTGGTATTCCTGAAGCATCATCACCTTGGCTGCGACCTCGGCTTCCTCTAGGACGTCCTGCCATCTGAACAAGCATAACTCACATTAGATTCGTATTCACCACTGTTTCGGTTAACGAAATTATAACGTCCGTAGACGGTAAAGACGATCCACATTTATTAGTGGTCATCTGACTCTACTCACTCTAACTTCTCCACCCTTAACCCGTCACCTATTCCTAACTTATACCCTAACTCGGTGGTTACTTATGTCCGGTATTTCTTGATCAGAGCGTAACTACGCTCTGATACCACTTTTTGTAACACCACATCTTAAGCCAGTCGTGTTCATCGCTTCTTAACAATTAATACCTAAACGTCGCAGCGGGAATAACTATCACCAGGACCTTGCTACGGTCTAACCAACAAGAAATACCATTACTTAAATATTTACAATCACATATCCACAATGCATACACCAACCGAGTTTAAAGTATTCTCCAAAACCATACAATATTTCACGAGCTCAGGTTCAACTACTAACTGACGGGTGCGCAGGCGCTACCATACTCAAAATAAAGTCCCACCTAGGGCTACCCGCTCCTACTCTCGTGGTGTGACTTCATCGGCCGCTTACCTGCAAGTGTAAAAACAGCCCCCAAAGGGGTCAGCACGAATGCTGGTACGACCCTCCCATGGCCCCCAAGCTAACGGGGCTACGACGACTAATTGTCGATAGCATGGAAGTTGATTAGCATGATAAGCATAATATGAAGCACAACAAACCAACAACCACAATGAACATAAATAGCTCTTTAGCAAATGAACGACTCAGGCATTCCCTTAATAAGTGAGTTAGTTCTAACTCCTTAGATCCACAATCTCCTTAACCTTACAATTGCCAACCGCTCCATTATTAGATTGGTTAGCCCTTAATTGGTCGCTTATCTTTGTAGGGCTTGGTTAACCCTAGCCGGTAGCAGTGCACTATCCGACGATAAGTTACCTTTCTTAATTTGTTGGGGATGTAGGCTTGATCCCCCACGCCATCCTTATGTGCCTCCCACCTCAAACAGTAGCCCGGGTGGTCGGGTCGGTGTGTTGACCCTAGGCGACGAGTCTAATGACAAGTCTTATTTGGAAGTCGGATCTGATTCAGATACCGACCTCCCCCAATACACATGTGCCGGTACCATTCCGGGTTCCTCACTCCCACCCCAAGTTATGGTTAGTGAAAGCCTTATTTAACAAGTGTTAGTTAACCTTAACGGGTAAAACCAACAATCGCCAATACTTATTTCTTATCTTTAACTCAGTGAGTACTAAACTTAGTTAGCAACATTCTCAAGTCTCGTGGGTTAGTGTAAGATAAACACATTCACATCGAGAATAATTATAAGCGGTTGCATGCTTTATCTTGTCTTAGTCGTAGCAAATAAACAGATAGCACACAAGCCGAGGGACACCTCGTTAGCAAGCAGGTCACAAGAAAGACTGTACCGTTCACCGTCGTTGTCCCGTAGTTTAATTCTCCTCGGAGTCCCAATTTTCGAGTCCTAAAACATCCATCCAACTTAGATTATTAATTACTTATACTTTACTTAACTTATTTAACCTTTAGTGGTTCCCAATTAACACTTCTTAAGTCTTATAACTTAATCTTGCAACTTAACCTTAAGCTTATTAACTTTATTTAACTTAACTTAATCCCCTTAGGTCTTAGGTCTCTAATCATCAATGCTCTCTAAATGGTGTACCATTAATACCACTAAATTCTCTTAGGGTTCTTTTCTCTCTTTTTTTTAAGTCTAAGGGCCGTCCGACCCACCGACCGACCCAACCCCTGGGTTTGGGTCGGTCCGTCCCAGAAAGTTTTCCGTCTTTTGAAACCCATCCGTCCGACCCAGAGCTAGAGTTTGGGTCGGTCCATTACAGAAACCATTTCCTATGTTAAATTTAGCCCGACCGACCCAAAGCTAAGCCGACCGACCCAAACCCTCTGGGTCGGTCCAGTCCAGAGGCATTCCGGCTGGCTCAACATGGCCCGACCGACCCAAAACTGGGTCGGACCCTGGGTCGGTCCACTACAGATTCTCCTCTTAAATTGTTCCTTCAATTCCAAACTCTCCACAAGTGTCCTAATAGGTCCAACACCATCTTGGCACATTAAACCCACCTTATAACCTCCACCAAACTCATTAAAACAACTTCCAAAGATCTTCTCAAACATTTACTCAATTCTTACAAAACTCCCAACACTTAGCACTTATTTTCTTACATTTCTCACATGCAATCCACCAAGAATTTCAATTAACCAAATGCCCCCTCCTTAAGAACTTGACCATACCATGTACACCACTTCCCACCCTTATTGTATTTACCAAACCTTCCTTAGATTCTATACTCTAGTTCTCACCTAAACCATCTCAAAGTTCACACTCATTTACATCTAACTTACCCAAGTTTCCTAGCTTCTTTTATCAACATTTACCTAAGTCCTAAATACCCAAGTACACTCTTTTGATTCCTAAATCCTTCATAGTGATGCCTAAGTCATTACAAGTCATTTAAACACCCTAATCTCACCCTCTTTCATCAAGACAACCTCTAGAACTACCTTGTACTTCCTTAGTCATGAAATCTCCTTAGAATATCTTAAACACTTAGGTTCTCCTCTAAATTTTGCCATGAGTTCTCTAGTATATAGTTACATCCAAACACTTGTTTTTTCTCCATCAAACAACCAATATCACTCAATTTCTCATCACAACACCTTAACTCATAATTTACACCAAAACTACACCACATCATCATATAGTGCATAAACTTAAATGCTTGGCACTTAGGCCCTTAAATGACAATAATCTTAACCACTGAATTTCCACATATATTTGCCTTCAACCTGCGAATACACACAACAAGGCTCCCATTGAAATAAAATGCTTCTTGTAATTCACCTTGATATTCTTAAACTATCTCTTTTTCCTCATTTGCTCCTTATTCACAAGTTCACAATCATGATCATTGTTTCTCCTAGGTCATATATAACCCTTTTCTAATGTAAACTCTACACTAAACTCATCACATATCTAAATCTCATTCCCTAAACAATAAAACACCTTAAGGTAAGTAATTTACCTTGTTCTTTTACAAGCTTTAAAAACTTTCTTCCTTAGGTTTTCCTTCCTCAATCTCGGTCACCAATATATTCTCCTTGCCAATGTTCTAACCAATATCCAATGACTCCAATGAGTACTAGATAATACATTAACCCTAAGGAACAAACCCTAGGTTAAAATGTGCTTTAAGGTATTAAGGTGATTGTTTTACCTTGTTTCTCAAGACAAGCTTGGATATGAAGCAAGAAGGACCTCCTCCATCCTTTGAAGAGTAGAAAACAAGCTAGAACAAGGCATTAAAATGAAGCCTCATGAGCATGTATTTTCGGTTATGAAGAAAAGTGATGGAAACCTAGATTTTCTTACACTTTCTTTACCTTAAGAGAATGGAGAAGCCAATGGAGTCTCCAAACCTGAATTTCCTCCTCTAATGGTGGTTTGGCTTGGCACCAAATCAAAGCTCTTGGAGTTTTGAAAGGATAGAAAGAGAGAGCTTGAGCTAACTAAGCAGAATATGTAATTTGTTTTAGTTTTGGAGCTAAAATGAGTAAGTTGTGTGCAAGAGAAGGTGGAGCTAGCATGGAGAAGAGCTTCATGTTAATGGATAAGGGAGAGAGAGCAGCTAAAACCGTGGGAAACAAGAGAGAATGAAGAAGTGAGGAGAGGGGTGAGTTAAAATGAGATCTTTATATTGTAAAGTAAATAGTACTTTTGCTTTATCCTTTAATTTCTTTCTTATTTGCTTAATGACTCATAAAGGTGGTGACTCACCTTATAAGAAACCGGCCCCCCATTTAATAATAAGGGTACTTAAGTCTTTGTTGACCAAATCTCTCACTTATATTGACTTATGTTATAAACTAGCTTAATTAAGTTACTATTCACAAAACAAGGCACATTGTTGTGAAATTTTGATTCCCATTGATATAGACTTCCAAATGTGATACTATATAGTACACATGTTAATTAAAGAGTAATGATGGACATTTAGCCATTCAAAACTCATTTACCAGACAATTTTCAAAAATGTGCTTTAAGACTCCTTAAAGCACATTTTGTGTTTTAACTTGTTTTCAAGCTTGGTTTCTTTGGTAATTGATTTAAAATGACCATTAGGATATTACTAAGGTCTTAGAACAATATTTGGGTACTCTCCCAAGTCTCTCCAAGCTTAGAGCACGTTTTTGCTTAAACTGCTCTTTTGGTGTTTCCTTATATTTCTTTGATTAGAAATGTTTCTTAATGTTTCTAAGGCATTATTTAGCCTCCTTATATCTTAGTTTATCATTTACACACCATATCTAAGTTTGGGGTATTTCACATCCTAACACAAGTTAATAACTATGACAAGTGAGCACTTAGAGAATTCCCGGATTACAACGTACTAACATGAATTAATCCTAGAAGCGTAATAAAAGTCGAGGTCATCTACCCACGATCCCGCACTCCGGCGCCAATCATCAATCACCTGAAAAATAACGGGCCAGTTTTGCAAAACTTGATCACGAAATAGAACGGGCCAGTTTTGCAAAACTTGAAACCTTCAAAGACGCGCTCCAGAGGGGCCGAGAGAGCAGTGAAAATGATGGCAGGATGCAAGTCGTTGTGAGAAAAAAGTTTGCTCACTAGACAGCACTCGAGAGCCAGAAAGAGGGTACCATTTCTAGTAGACTCATGCTTGCCGTAGATGAAAGGAGCTGAAGCGGGGTAAAGGTGCGGAATTACAACCCAAAGAAGGATGCGAGTTATGGAAAAGAACGGGAAACTGAACAGGGCGAGGAAAGGATCATGAGGGGTGAGGTGTCCTTGGGAGTGGGATGAAGAACACAGTATAGGGACGATTTAAAAGGTTGTGTGTGTGCAACTTTGGAGCTAGTAGAAATAAGGCAAGGACAAGGGTGATGATGGTTTTTGTGGAAAACATGAAGTGGCGGCTGGCAAAAAAGGAAAATGAGAAGGCGAAGAAGCCTAGTGCAAGAAAATCCATGGCATTACTCATTGCCTCTTGTTCCTGATGGAGATTACCGATGAGGAAAGGCCGCAGAGAAAAGTAGCACTCCTTAGTAAGGGAGAGTGAAAGATCAGAGGCGCTTGATTGTGGTAGAGCTGATCAAACGGGCGGGCGGCCGAGTTTGGGGCGGGCTGACATTGAATTTGAGACCCAAATGGGCCTATATATTTGTCCAAGCCCGGTTTTAATTTTTATTCTAATCTTTATCATTGTCCGGCATGGTTTTATAATTTTTATTAATATTATTATTGTTTTTAAAAAAAATATAGATTATATATAATATTAATATGTAAATATAATATGCATAATGTTGTATGCAATATTAATAGAAATTATATATAATTTAAATAAATAGTAAAAGGTATTATAAAGAATTAAATTAAATATATAATCCCTTCTATTATGATACTTGATTCTCTAGCTCTAGGCACAAGAATTAAGGAAGAAAAGTTAAAGTATGTTACCCTTTTTGCATTGGAAATTGAAATATTTGAAAAGTAGAGTTGTGAAATAAAGATGAAGGGTAGAATTGGAGGGTAGATGACAACAAAAGCTAGCTAGAACATGTTAAATTTTGAAAATAGTGAAAGGACCCAAAAAATCTAATATTAAGAACAGGAGGTAGTATAATATTATATTTATAAAACAATATATGTATTAATAAATCGGGACGGGCCGGGCTTAGTTGCAGGCCTAAAATTTTGCTGAAGCCCGACCTAGTTCCTGATTTGTTGTCTAAACCCGTCTGGAATTTTTTGGACGAGATTTTCAAACTTATTTGGACCGGGCCGAATTGGACCGCTGGGCGGGTGAGTATTGATCAACTCTATTTTGTGGCCACTTAATTATTAATTATACATGAATATGATTTTGGTTGATTTTACTTACAAGAAAAGAGAAATATCTGCTTTGATTGAAAAAAAATGATTGGACTTTAATTAAATTCAAATGTCTCCAAACGGCACGAGTGTAGTGCCTTTTCAATCGACCGCTGCTAAAGGGAATGATCCTTGGATTTGGAAAGCTATCCTTCATGCTAGGGATTGGTGGATTGAGCAATGTGGGTCACCCAATGATGCCTACTCCCTCTTTCACTCCTATCCCAGGCGCCCTACGGTCATCTTATTCTATAAAGATGTCTCTACCCCTTCCCGACCCTTCCCCTGGTTCAATATCTGCTGGAATTCTTGGTCTGCCTCCAAGGCTAAATTTATCTTTTGGGTTTCTCTAAAAGGTAGACTTAAAACCTGTGATAAGCTCCAATCGTGGGGCATTTGTCTTGCTAACAGGTGCTGGCTCTGTGAGCATGCTCAGGAGACAAGCGACCATCTGTTTTTCCATTGCAGGTACTCGAGCAGAGTTTGGTGGAGCACTTGTGACTGGCTGGGTATCCCCACGAACTGGAGAAGCCTCCGTAGCTGTTCTGACTGGACCAATCGTTACTATAGGAGGCGGCGCCCAACGGATCTAGTGAAGAGAGCAGCAGTCGCCAACGTTGTCTATCATATTTGGATTGAAAGATGCAAACGAGCCATGGCCAACCAAGCCAGAGACCCCTCTCTCATAATTCTGATATCAAGGCGGCCATGAAAGCCATCGTATGGACGAAGATGAATACTGCCAGTACAGACTTTGATTGGCTTGATAGAGTCCTCTGCTCCTAGGAGCTTTTTGTATGTTGGAGTTCCTTTTCATTTATCCATGTAATTGTATTTAGCCATCTGGCCTTGAAACTTCTTGTCAGTGTATCGCTGTTTTTGACTAGTGATTAGGAGGGTTTTGTTAGTCAAACCTCCTCTCAGCTGTGATGACCTTACTTGTACTCAGATACATAGGCCCTCTATGTATCTAACTATCATGTAATTCTTTACCATTTATATATACATCATTATTTCAAAAAAAAAAAAGTTCAGTTTCCATAACCCACGGTAACGCACTTTACCGAAGTATAGTTTTCATTTTCTTTTTTTGAGAGAACATTTATTACAAATGTATTATAAAAACACTGGCCCAAATGATTCACTCATGTCATTCTACTTCCTCTTCCCCGTAACCCTACAATTTATTACAAATGTATTATAAAACACTGGCCAAATGTGTCTGCTTTGTTTTTGTTCGACTTCTTGATCATCCATTACAAACTTGTTTAGTTTCCTGGTTTCTGATTTCAGCATGGAGCCTGACGATACAAATCATTGTATCTGTATTCCATCCGAGATATGCGCCCAAATACTCTCTTATCTCCCAGTCATATCGCTCCTTCGTTTCCGATCAATCTCCAAGGAGTGGAAATCAATAATCGACAATCCCGATTTTGCTTTCTTCCACTTCAGCCGCTACTCTAAACTTAAAGACAACCTTGAATCCCATCTCCTTGTGCTCGAGAAGTCCATCCAAGAGGTAAGCGCTCGATTGTTTAGTTGTTGCAGTACTGTGTCAGAACCCTATCGACAAATCTTGAAATTCAACCCCCAGTACCAGAGCAACCTCCGTATTTCTTCTTTTCTGTTTGGTCGGTTGCCGGTGATGTTGATGGACTAATCCTCCTGCAAGCAAATACATCTGCAGACATATGGGTTCTTGGTGACGTAGTTTTATTGAATCCTTCTATCAGAAAAAGCTTCAACATTCCACCTCCACCATCTCTGTCAGATAAATATTGCAGTGGTCTGTGTGATGATGTTTCACCTTTAGATTCTGTGGACTTATGTTTTGGTTTTGATCCTTCAACTAATGATTATAAAGTGGTCAACATCCTCCACTCTCAGCGGGCTACAATCACATGTGAGATTTTCTCTCTAAACTCTCGTACATGGAGAAATGTGAGTTGTCCCAATAGTGTTGCTAAAAATATCCGTCGTCTGACTGGTTCAGGAGAAAAAAAGGTTTATCTGGGAGGTTATGTGCATTGGGTTGGGCGTGCTTACAATGAAAAAAAAGATGTATGTGCTACAGCAATTATTTCATTCAATTTGATGTCTGAGACATTTCAATTAAGGGCCTACGTCCCAACAAAAGTAAGGAGTTACCCTTTTTTGTGGCTGCTGAGTCCACGGTGGGGTTAGTGACATCATCACAGCTTGGAAATCATAGATGTGTTTTGCAGACAAATGGGCGTGAGAATAAAAGATGTACTTTACCTTTTGATATTAGGCGTACTAATCGCGACTCGTATTATCTCACGAGGGGTGGTGTGCTAATTTACTCAGAGGATGGTGCATTTAGAGAGACTATATATGCTTATGACACAATTACCAAACAGGAAACAGTGGTCTCAGAGGTTTCCCCTTGGTGTTCGTTTTACACTGGGACTTTTAAGGAAAGTCTGGTGCTCTTAAGGTAAGTGATTGTTGATGTTGGGCCTGTAAGGATGCGTCCAAGGGTTAGAATTCCCTTTTTCTGAAGATCGCAGTCTAGAAGTTTCTTTAATCTTTCTACCTGGTTTGATTGTTAATGTCTTGGGAAATTATATATGTATGTCACAGCTAGTAGCTGGTGACTCGAGAAAAGTTATCTTATATATTTCATATTTGGATTATGATTATGGCTGTTTAATGAGCTTATTATGAATTTTTCTTTTGAAAGGAAAGTTATTATTGGCATTGTGTATCAGGACCCTCCAATATTCTAGGAAAGAATTTTCTTATTTATTATCATATTTTGGCTTGCGAATGGTCATGTATCATTCAACTAAAAAATTCACAATATGTTATTAAAATGTTTCATAACCTATAATATATCTTTTTTAAAACTTGTCTTTTATGTGCCACAACAATGTTCGAAATTCATAATATACCATGATTCGAAATTCATAATATATCATGATTCGGTGACAGATTTTAACTGTGCCTTGGAAAATAAAAATTTTACGCTTGACATTTTAATTTTTTTAATTATTTTAAGTTAATGTTTTTAATAATGTTTTTGTTTTGTTTTATTTTATTTTTTTACGTTTGCAATATGTCATTATTTTTACAAAAGTTCCCAAAATGGTTTTGTTTTTATTTTTGTGGCTATTTTAATGGTTAGTTTGATTTTAAATGCTCTTTTTTTCCCTTATAAAATATAAGCACCCTATTGTTATATAAATAAAACATAAACTTCATTCTAAAGCCATGCAATCAATAAAAATTATTAAACAATAAATAAATACTACTTATATCCTAGCCTAGATCAAGATAAGAGCATATGTTTCTTGGTATCCAAACAAACAGGATTATATTAAACAAACTGGCTCCAATCCCTGTTTTGTTTTGTTCGAAAAGGAGTCAAAATTTACCTGACAAAGGTGATCTAAACTTGAAAAACCAAAGTGATCAAACCCGGTCGAAACCCGATTTTAATTCAAATGTCGCGATCCAAAATGTGACTCAAAAATTCAAATTAAACCAAACCAAAACCGAATAAAATAAAAAATGGTCACTTGAATTCACCCGAACCGAATTTAATCCAACTGAATTTGCCTAAATGTCACTGGTGGAAAAAAGACTAAACATTCCACCTTAGTTAATGATGCAAACCCAAACTCATTAATTGGATGAGTGGAGTTAATTTTTTTTTATCGTGGGGCTGCTCAAGCAGCAGTACAAAATAGGAAGTGCAGTGAGACTTCCCTACTCGGGGAATTACACACCCGAAAGTGTTATGCAAAAGTAGGACAAAAATTCACTTGCATTCTAGCAAAACAGTGCACCCGACATGGTTTTTCTAAGATTACAGACACTCCTTCAGGTTTACTGTCGCCATCAGTGAAGCCAGAGTTACATCTAGATTGCGTTTTGACTTACACCACTCCACAATCTGGAGTTTAGTGCCTTGCGCCTGTTCCTCCCAATTAGTAGTAGCCTGCTCAAAGACCACCCTATTCCTGTAGTGCCAGATGCGGTACATAGCGAACATAAAAGTAGTAATCCAGAACAGAGTGCAACTACTATTAGGGGCATAGGAATTCCAGTGTTCCAAGCTCAGTTCAATCTCAACATCCAATGGTACGTTCATCCCCCACCAGCGCAATAGCAGATTCCACAATTTTGACGACTCGCCGCACCTGAGGAAGAGATGAGTAGCAGATTTTGAAGCTCTACTACATAAGGGGCATAACAAACCAGCCAGTGTAACCAGGTTCCGCCCAAACATCCTATCTCTCGTGGTCAATTTATTTTGTAATAAGAACCACACGAACAACTCAACTCGGGGTGGGGCAAACTTTTTCCAGACCGCCCGATGCCAATGAGTCTGGGGATGCAGCTTACACATTACTTTATCATAGAAAGTTCTGGCCCTGTACACGCCATCACTGGTCGAAGTCCATTGGAAGCAATCATTCCTTTCATCTATAGATAGGTTGCTATCATTCAGCAGTTGCATCAGAATATGAACTTCTTCACTCTCGTACACAAAGAGATCTCTCCTCCACCTTAAGCACCATATCCACACCGCTCCATCCCAAAACCCCACTTCGCTGAGTCCAATTACCACTTACGATATAACCACTGTGATAACAGAGATAGAAACCAGTAAATATATAATACAATCTTCCATAACCAAATCCGTACATGTGAGCAATCTGATTAATCCCCAAAATATAATACAACTGTGGTATGTAATATAATACCATCCATAAGTGCGATAACAAAATACCGCTAACTACCCAAACGCATCCCACACCCCAGCTTCGATCTCGATCAAGTCCTTGTAATATGTTGTCGTATAGGCTCAGCAAAACGATGCATATGCTAAAGCATGATCCTAGAACCCTTTAGATGTCTTAAGTCATTTGGCCATCTTAACATACGGTTCATTTTCATGTTGTTCCGGTTTACAAGTATATAAATAAACTGTAAATGCTGGAATTTAAGCACACAACAATCCATCCAATATATTCACATCAACTCACAAACAAATAATCCACATAACAAATAAACGAGTGCAATATGAAACTAGAGTCACTTTCTTGTAAACGGTGCTCATTACTCGGCCTTCGAGGCCCCTTGCTCGTTAATCATGTTTACAAGGTTTATCAAAGTCTCGTACCCGTATTGTAATCTCAACCTTTTTATCATTTCACTTATCTCACATTGGGTGTCATGTTGGGACAACCTCTTTATAGCTTATTTTGTTTATTTGATTTGGACAGTCGTGCTAGGTGCAATAATAGTAGTGCCATCTGTCCAACGATCCGAAGATCACGGGGCTTCCTCTTTGCCTAATTCTAATACCTTCCATTTGTTGTAACAATTATATCATTCTCCGCCATATACTAAAATTCACCCCCATTCTTAACATTCTCGCTGCAACCCCTCTAATTTCCTTAAATCACAATCTTACCACACTAAGTTTTATAACGTTACATTTATATTCCATATATCATATGTTATGATATTTCTACTCTTGTATGATTTTTAACCCAAAGTTTTCCACCATATTATATAATAACCGTACAACCCCTTTGATGTCCAGTATTTATTACCTCACCACATACCTTTCCTTAATTGCACAATGGCCCACATTATTTTTTAAACTTTACAATATCATCCTTAAACTATATATTATACAACAAATAAATATCTCCTCCTAAGTTCCTCTACTGGTATAACTCTCATGCGTGCTTGGGTTCTAAGGCGATGAAAAGTGAGGACTGGATTCATCCTCCTTCGTTTTATAAAATTCTCAACTCCTATACGCGGTTCCAATGCGTTAACTATGTAGATGTGTAAAAAATGAAAGAGCAATGAATCGCCACTTTGCCATTCAGTCACCCTCATTTTGTAAGCAACCTGAATACAAAGTTCACAATTGAGTGAGATTCTATATCTATATAAATATAGGAGGATCAAAACAAGGCATTATAATATTTTTAACAAAGAATAAAGAAAATAAAAAAGGTATAAGAATAAAAGAAAAAATTATGTATATAAATCTGAAGTTTTACGAAAAATAAAATAAAATTGAGAGCGTGTCGGACGTCATGCCAAAAGTATTATTATTGGAGCCGGACTTCCTCTAAATATGCCGGATTACAACATCCGGCATTACGCACGGCATATATAAACTAATTTATAAAAGAATGAACAAATCAACGAATAAAGATAGGCCAATCACCAATTTTAGAACTTGGACTAATTCCAAGTCCTCGGCAACGACGCCATTTTGCTAACAAGGATTTTAGTAGGGAAAATTATATACAAAAACAAATAAAAGAATCCTCATTACTCTAATACGGTAGCAAAAATCCCGATCGAAGTAAAGTGTAAGTAAGTTATGACTAAGAGTATCGAACCCAAGGGACTTAATAGAAAATAAAACCTAATCCTTAGTAATTACCTATTCTAACAAAAGGGAGGAAAATGAACACTAATTCCAATTAGAAAAACTATCTAATAATCTAACTAAATGAGTTATTTACAATGAATTATCCTAGGTTTGGGATTATAATCAACCTAATTGAAAATATGATCACAAAGTTAATTAACAAGTCTCGAATTAATTAAACATATGGACGCGCCGGACGTCATGCCAGACACGAACGCACGACACATTCAAAGGCGTTGAATGCGCCGGACGTCAGACACCCGGCAGCACATCCGGCAAGCCAAAATGTCAATACTCTTTCCAGTTTCGGATGTGATAATAGGAAACTCACAATCTATTATCGAATCCAGCATATGTCATGCCAATAAACGAACAAGATAGTGGGGAAACACATAGGTTAATTCCTAATCTTAAGTGTTATTGCCTAAATCATAGTAGACAACGGTAAAGACCATTAAGATTTCACAACCCATTCTACTCTTGACTGGTCTTCTTAAGTAGAATTTTGAATGAAGAGAATAAGTGGCCAACACTATTCAACTTGCCTAATGACCAAAATTTTAATTAATGCTTGCGAATATATTGAATGATCATATTGGTTTACAAGGAAAATTCATCCCTAACCAAGGACAACAAGAGATCCTACTCAACCATCCATACAGATACAAGAAGAATACAAAGAGGAAAAGGAAATTAACACAACCTCAACCCGATAAAAATCTTCTTCTCGTGGATGGATTAGATGCGTAGAATTCCTTGGTAGAAGTGACACCAACACTTGGAATTGATGCAGATGATGGAGTGAGAGATATGGAATGTTGAAGTGTTGAAATGTCGTTGTTGTTGCAGACCGTCGGCCTATTTATAGACTTAAATTTCCTCATGTGTCGGAAGTCATGCCGGGTAGGAGTGCCCGGCAAACTTGGTTTTTAACGGTCAATTAAACCGCCAAATCCAGCGAAAAGATGCTTGTGCTGGACATGGATGTCTGACACCACATCCGGCATCGGCTAGTTTTTTAACGATTATTAACTGCTAACTTTTAGTGAACCGGGATGACTTTTCCGCTTGTGCCAGCTAGGGATGTCTGGTACAGTATCTGACATATCTTCTGCGCTGCACCATACTCATGCCGTGAATTGGACATCCAACATCGTCCTGGAAAAACTTCATCCTTTGATTAGAGATTTATTCCTGACATGAAAACACACCAAACATAAGTCTGAATTTATATAATGAACTTTGTATGTAAGATAATATCAAAAACTTGCTATTTTATCCTTATTTTAATTAATATTCCTATAATTTTAACTTCTGAAAAATGATAAGTTTGAGGCATATCAAACATACCAAGCCAAGTTAAGCTAATCACCACAACTTTGTCGCCATCTCTCAGACTGATGTCATTGATCAAGTAGACGTTATGATAGTGGTTGAGGTTAACTTCTTCCCCTAAGTAAGTCAGGGAACAGTAAGTAGGCTTCCTAATCACCACAACTTCGTCACGATATCATTGACCAAGTAGACATTGAGAAATTGATTAAGGATCACTTCTTCTCCATCGTACAAAGTTATCTACATGTTGATCGGAGAGTTTAGCATGGAAGGGTGAGACGAGGTTGCATGCAATGAAAAATGGTTTCAGAATCGACTCCTTTTATAGGTGAAATGTGTTGTGCTCAATTATTGTGGTATCAAATTCCTTCCTTATCTCATAATGACTGACCTTATCTTAGAATATTTTTTGAGGCATTTGTCGATAAGTCCTTACCCCCGTCATTTGATATGGTACAGTTGTAAAAAGAATGTGTTGTTTGATGTTACGTAATGGATCTTGTAAGTTTATTGGTACTTCGAATGTGATGCACTTATGGCACCAGCATATCACCTTTAAAAAGTTAGGGAACTAGCATTTTATATGTGGATAGAAGTGAATAGTGAATAACATGTTTCACTCTTGAAATATAATTTATTCTCTCACATATTTTTTTGCGCTTGCTCAAGGCAACGAAGTAGGAGCAACAGTAACACTAAATTAAAACCGATACAAACTCATTTATTTTGTCTAACGTTCATTTAACACAACCAGTATTCACCAAATACCTTAATACTCATCATTCACGTATCGTCCATAAGATCAATGAAAGATACTTCGTCCTGAACCGCGGTGAAGTTAATTAACATGTTGCACACATCGAGGTCATCGCGGATGGCCATTTTACACCATAAATGGCATTGGATGAGTGTACAACATTCTTCTGAAAATAACGAGAGTAACATGATAATATTGAAATCCATCAAAGAGTTGGTCTTTGATCAACAATTTGAGGTGGTCAAATAAGAGGTTATTGGGGATCTCAAACTCCACCGTTCTTCCTCATGCAAAATCCATGTGGTGTGTCGATTGGTTCGTAATTCAAAAAAACCCGGGCTAGAAGGTTTCTCATTTTTTAGAAGACGAGTGTTAGGTTTTACAGGTTGTATTTTTTTAGAAGATTGTCTATCCAGTGTCCGCTTTATATAATCAAAAATTGAACCATAAAGGTGTACAGTAGGGTATAAGATGCTATGCTAGTATCATTTTCTTTAAGATAAGGTGCTCTAATCCATGAGATGGTTGAAGTTAGTGGGGGAGGCATCCGAACTAGAATAAAATGGGAAGGTACATGCATGTTATGCGTTATAATTATATAGACAAAACACGCCTTCATGAGGACCTTTTATTATTATTTTGTGTGCTTGCTTAAGGCACAACCTGACTAGCAAGAGTAACGTGGTACAATAAACTATAAAGATAAACATAAATCGAACAATCACTTACTTTTATCCTGTCCTTCATCACAATTAAACATTATTCAAACAATCACTTAGTTTTTTTCTTTCATCCGTCACGATTAATCATCAACCTCAGGTTCGTATTCCACTAGTAGTTGAACGTTACCCATGTATCGGTGGTTCCTCATGTAGTTGTCAAGGATGAGATGATAATCTTTGTCATTTGCAATAACCATCTGGCTCCAAGAGGGCGCTGGGTAAGGAGAAACCATTTTTCGGAATACAATGAGTGTGGCGGTGAACCTTTGATCACCGCGATCTAAGAAACATTCAACTAGATTCTTGAAATAATTGAAGTCGATAAAACGTGTTATGGTAAGAGGACGTGTTGATGAATGCTCAGTAGGTTCAAAGTTAAAACAAAAATCATCAACGCACAGGATGTAGTGCAGATACAACTTACAAGGAATAAACATTTTTCAAGTACAGAGCAAAACCAGAGTTCAATGGGAAGCTCGAATTCGTAACGTATCTGTAGTTGTCTGTATGTGATGAAAAGTGAACCATATGGAGATATTTATAGATGAAAACAAGTTTGGTTTGGACTGGGGAAGGTTAGGCTATTAGTATTATCACACCGAAAGTATCTTATTCCTTCCTACCCTTGAAGATAAGGATTCCCGATGCATAATAAACAAAGGGTTGTGCATGGACTTTGAATTTGAAGATGTGGATTCCCATGATAAGGATTCCTAAAATGGCGATTCCCGAGGCATAAGGAGTCAGTGTGCACCACCTATAAATATAGCACATTGAATTCAGTAGGTCGTAGTGCGCTTCATCTACACATTTCATCAATGGAGATCCCTTGCACTATGTTGCTTGACATTGAGCCAATTACCAACGATTCAGGTTTGCATTTTGCCAGAACATATTCAACTGTCCATGTCGATTTCAAGATCGACATGAATATTACTTTCGCTGAGTTTGAGAATGTTGTTGAGACTATATTAAAAGAGCGTTACATTTACTATTATGTGGACGAATCGATACTTCATCGATTACTGCTGTGCTCCCAGCCATGCCCCATATGGGGGCCTTTGCAGATAAAAACGAGATGTTGGCGTTCAACGAATGATTGAACGTTTTGTCTTCAATCAACAATTTTATACTAGAGTAGAACTTTATGTCGTCTATGCATTCAGGGAAGATAACCCATCACTTTTACCACCAAGGGGCATAGCACTGGTAGAAGAGTACAATGAAGATTACGACTCAGGTGACAACGAAAGGAATGATTAGTATGAAGGTGGATGTTGCAGGGACATCCCACGTTAATGTACTAATAATTGTAATATGTCGCTCCTACTGTGAGGGAAGGTCTTGCCTATAGCAAGTACCAAAAAAATAAATAATTGTTACTATGTCGCTGTGTAATGTGAAACATGTTTTTTTCATCTTTGTAGCTTAATAAAACAATGATGGATGTCATTTAATGGAAATACAGTTTTTTAAAATTCATTACTTATCTATGTTTGCCACTTTGGTTATTTTTTTGAAACACTTGTTGGTGTCGGATGGGGCTAATTTTTTGTGATAATTTTTTCCACATATAAGAATTCTCACACGCAAATTTACAAATAAAACGAAGGTCATTTGACACTTCGAAATCCATGAGCAATATACCACCAGCATGCATTTGTAAAAAAGCAAATACAAAGTAAAGATAATTCATTACAAATGACAATGCATAAATTATATTTTTTTTGGTGTGCTTGCTAAAGGCACAACCTGTCCAAGCAGGAGCATAATTGACAGCCATATAATACAACAGTGTACAACGATACAAGGGAATTAACTATAACTTGCATTCGGGCATCTCATCCTCACATGACCACGTTGCCGACATAGCCCACAACGTCTTCTTTCACACTCATGATTCTCATCCATTTCAATATGAATGTGGGAGAATATGGGCCGACCTCTGACATTGTGCATCATAGCTGGATGTGGAACAATAGCAAGTCCAGCATATATAGGCCACTTCCCTTGATTTCCTAGTGGCACAATCTTGTTCTCGCTTTAAGCCTATATCATCGTTTCAAGTTGTAAACTTGATGAACATAATTCCTCTAATCCAGGGTGCTAGTAGAGCACACAGCCATGACATGTGAGCATGGACTTAAACACTTGCCCTTCACCGCATTCACACTCCCTTGAGTTGATTCAGAGAGTAAATTTACCTTTGTCTCGCCGTAGGTTTACATCTCCATTGTCAACCACCTCAAACACCAAATCCATAGCATCAATAACAACCACACGATGGTAGTTGGCAAGTGTTTGGTTCTCAGCTACTTTGTCTAACAGGTGCTTGGTAAAAAATGACCCACTATTCCTTTGTGCGGTATAGGTTTCTAAGTTATCTCAAAAGTAGTCAATTAACTTGTATAAATTGCTTTCAATAATAGCTGTTACCGGTTGGAGATGGACGCTCTTCAGCACCCCTTTCATGCACTCTACCAGGTTAGTTGTCATATGACCCCACCTCTTTCCATCATCATACGCACGTGACCATTTCTCGGGGGGGGGGGGGGAGCTCATTGAAAAAAGGAGCAATAGAGGGTTGAAGAGTAAGTAAGTGATTTAATCTGTCCTGAACTATATCCCTTCTGAAAAGGTAACCTGCACAAGTAATATCATCAGATTAGATACCTACCCAATATCAGAAAAGACGACTGCATACAAATCTCTAGCTGTTACCTGTGTTGATGAGGTACTTTTTCCACTCCTTGCTTCCGAATCTTGTCTGGAAGTTTGAAGCAATATGACGGATACACAAGAAATGTTGGGCATAAGGAGGAAGCCAGTATGGTTCTTGAAATACCCTTAAATTTTAAAATCATATATTATACAAATTACAAGTGTATTATATAGTTTATAAGTATGTTATATTATTTACAAGCACATTATATAGTATTTAATAAAGGTGGTTCGTATTAATAAATAATCCGTTTTGAAAATAAGTCGGTTATGATTTTGATGTCATAATATGATCCATGTGTATTTTCTATTATTTTAGTGTATTTGTTTGTTTATAAAAATGGTAGTGGTGATTTTATTACATACACTAAATAAGTTAGTTTTACCATATGTCGGTTACATCTTTTGGTATTTTCTGAAATACACCTAAATTTTAAATACATTTATTTTCTAGTTTACAAATATATTATATAGTTTGTGAGCATATTATATAATATTTAATAAAGGCATTGTGTTTAATAAAATAATCTGTTTTAAAACTATGGTAGTGGTGATTTATATCTTCGTATTAATGATCCTTGTATTTCTATAGCTAACTTGGTATATTTATTAATTAAAAATGGAGTAATAATAATAATGATATGATTCAAATAGTAAATGTTGATTTAAAATACATCTTTTATATAGTTTATGAGTATATTAGTTCACAAGCATATATATAGTTTATGGTATTATAGTATAATTTACGAGTATAGTATATAGTATTTAATAAAGATAATTCGTGTTAATAAAATAACATGTTTTAAAATAGGTCGATTGTAATTTTTATGTCATAATAATGATCCTCATGTTTTTTATTAATATGATACTTCTGTTTATTAAAATGAAATTATAATAAATATTATATGTTTTAAAGGCTATGCTAGATTTTTAATTTAACTTTTGTTACTTACTTTAATACTATAATTGTTGTTACTTAATTTAAGAGGTCAGTTTTATCTTTTCATATTTCCCTCTATTTAATAAGTAGGTTTTATCTTTCCATATTTTCTAACTTTAGTTAACAAGTTAGTTTTGTCCTTGGGTATTTCCCGACTCCATATATTACGTCGGTTGCGTCTATCCATATTTACTTAATTTGTTTAATAAATAAGTTTATCTTTACGTATTTCTTAACCTTTAGTTTTCTATTATTCAATTAAACGGTTTAAGTATCTTCATTAATAAATTAGTTTATATCCCTTCTAGTTCGCATTCCCTCACTTTTTAGACTTCCTGGTCAGCTATATAAGGGTTCTGATCCTACTCATTTTCACCAGCCAATCTAGTCTCCTGTATTTCCCATCTCCCTCTAGTACTCTCTTTTGTATTCTTCTATGAGCCTGACAACAAGATATTGTTTCTTCATTTCCTACACATACAAATACATATATATACATATACACGTCACTCATCCCTACCTGACCAGCGCATATGTAGGCACAAACAAAGAAAAAAATGAATGTTCTTGTTACTTTCTCTACACACACATAACAAAAAAAAAATAGTTACTAGAAGATCCAGCCTATCAACTCACACACAAAGGAAAAGGTAGAGATGAAGAGATAAGTCAATTTTCTTCCTATGTAATCCGCGGCGCATATGTAGCAGAGCTCCGAATTTGTGAAAGACAACATTAATAGATCTCGTGCTTGGTTGTTGTGAATCATTGCTAAATATCAAGTAAGTTACTGCGTTCACTAGATTTTAATACCTTCATAAAAAAACACTTTACAGTGGATGTGACATTTGTGTGAATGATCGTGGTTTGAAACTGAATGGTTGTGGAATTAACGTATTGCGCATATTATTCTTGGATCGATGGGTATATGGTTATTTGATTTTAAAAGTGATTAATTGGAATTATTGTGGAAATTGTTGTGAGATGTTATGTGAAAATGAAATTATTTAATCACCATGATTTATTACACAATTTATTTATGGTTGAAAGTGTGGATTATGATGAGATTAAATGATAATATTTGTCAAATAATTTTAAAGGAAGAAAACCATAGTGCATGTGGGCCGTATTAGGACACATGAATGAGATGATAAACGCAGGCCACATTAGGACACATTACTATGAGATACTGTGGGCCGTATTAGGACACAATTAGCCCTATTTCTACTCCTTAGTCTTTTGTACTGTTGGGGGGGTATGTACAGTTAAGGATTTAGTGGCGAGTTGGATTCCCGGCTGCATGTTGGGGTCCGGGTTACAGCTGTGTGTTGTACCCAAAAGTGAGAAAGTTGGATTCCTAGCTGCGTTTTGGGGTCCGGGTTACAGCTGTGTGTTGTACCCAAAAGTTGAGAAAGGTTTTTTTGTCCTGGCTATGTGTTGGGACAAGGAAGATAATTAAAATAATCTGACTAATTTATTTTTGGGTTATTAAGAACCAAACATGAAGTAATATGTAATGATTGTTTTACCGTTGTGTGATAATATTGTGAAATGATTTGTATGTTGTTGTGTGAATATATTGTAAAAAAATGATTTCTAAATAGAAAATGTTTTTACAGAGTGAAGTGGTAGCTTACTCAGTTTCCCTGACTTTATCGTGACTCTTACTGTGTTAGTTTGGATTTCTGCCACAGGTGTTGTTGGTGTGCTTGGGGTTTGGAAAGACGACTTCACATAGACTGGTTATTTTTAATTGAATTTTATTTTAGGCTTTGAGAGTTCAACAATTTTACAGAATTGTTATTATGGACGTTGGATTTTCTTATTAAAAATAATGAGTTGGTTATTTAGTTAAATATTTAGGCCTTAACACCCGATTATTTGTGAGTGTGGCAGTAATACTCCGGATTAGGTTTTAATTCCGCTGCTACATCAAATTAAAATTTTTTTGAATAATTGATTAAATAAAAGGCTAGAAAATCTGGGGTGTTACATTTCTTCTCTCATGATTGAAATTATAGCTCTGGCTCGATTTGTAATCGCTGCCTCATCATTCCTAGCTCCAATGACTACGTTACGAACATAGTCAAGAAAATAATTCTAGTCATCCCTTGACTCGCTAGCAACGATACCAAAGGCCATTGGTATTATCATGTTGTTACCATCTTGAGCGACATCAACCAATAATTTACCTTTGTACTTACCGTACAGGTGAGTAGCATCTATTTGCAGTAGAGGTTTCATATACTTGAAAGCAATAAGGCAAGGCCCAAATGCCCAAAAACAATGCTTAAACCGCCTAACTGAAGTGGTCTACGTTTCATCTTGAAACACAACAGTTGAATCTGGGTCGGCATACGAATTAGGTATAAAGTGTTTGATACTTATGACATACTTGGGTAATTTAGTAAATGACTGTTCCCAATCACCGTAGACCCTTCTTATCGCTTCCGTACGGCCTAACCAAGCTTTCTTGTAGCTGATCTTCCTTTTATATTCTGAACAGATAAGTTGAATCACAGTCTTCACTTGTAGTGTAGGGTTTTCTTTGACCCTTGGTATCATGACTTCAGCAATGAAATTGTAAGTCAAAAAAGATCATTACTCTCGTCTAGGACTGAAGAGCATGTTTGAGGACTGAATTTCTGTAGTCGTCATTCAAATGAATTCTTTAACAGCGCAGCTCAAAATCTGAAACTGCACCCTTGTCGGCACCTTAAGGAGTAAATTTTGCTATTATTCTTGGGGACAACAAAATCTACGTTTCTCACCAAGTGGTACTGTTTCACAGCAGTCACAAGAACATTTTTGTTAGTAAATTCTTGCCCTTTGACGAACTCATGACCTGGCCTCCAATACGGCACACCACGTCAATCAATGACGGATGGTATCCGGCTTATGGCCTCAAGATCCACCTGCGATGAGAATGGCGCTGCAGGAGTGTACGGTGAGGAGGGCCCAGCTTCATCAACTATGTCATTGTCATCAGGTAAATCTTCTGGCTCCATCTCAGAATCATCATCCAAACTCTGGAGATTTTCATCTTCGGCTTGCTGATGCTCAGAAAAATCATCGTCAGTTTCATTGTCTTCCTCCAGAGAAGGTGTAGTTACATGCTCGAATTCAACTTGCACAGCCAAGTTGTTCAACATATATGAATTCTTGACGAAGTTTGATATCATCAGCTTCACCTAAGAATTACTAGTAATTTTGAGTGAAAGAAACGAACAAGATGGATATTTGTTCTCCAACTTTCTGCAAACCATGTCGGTGATAACATAATCTCCCCCTAACTCCAAGTCGACAAGATTTTTGACAATATCTTTGAAGGATTGAAATGTGGAAAGCTCGGAAATTTGAGTGTGGATGAATCTCGACCAATTGGATATATGAAAATATACACCATCTGGATTGTATTTGAGATCTACATTTAGATAAAGAGTACATGGGATATCCATCTCAGATATGTGTAGCAAATGGGGAAGAGTGTAGAGTGTGTAAGGGTGTGGACTGAACACCAAATTTTGATTTTTACAGAGAATAAAGTAGAAATAAAGCAGCAAATGTTGGGAGAGAAGAGATTATTTATAAATGTTCCAACAACAAACTAGCCTTTGAAGTTATCGTTGGAGGCATTGCATGGAAGCTGACAATACCATTATCGGCTAAACTAAGCAATAAAGTACCTCGTATTTTACCCTCTGCTTCTGGCTGTCTCACAATACCTTTTACAGCTTGGCCCGCAGCAGTACCTTGACCAACTCTAGGTCCAATAGAAGCAAGCCCTACAGCCAATCCAGCAGCAATAACAGAAGCGGCCGAAATCAGTGGATTCATGAGAAGTTCCTCGCATAAAAAAAAAGAAGTGGTTAATGATACAATCAACAAATGAATTAACTTAATTATTGCATCGACTAAGATTCAGCCAGTCGAAGTAACTAAGAATTCCTAGAAATAAAAAATGAAAAACAAAAAATCATTTTCGGGAATTATAGTGGCAATCGACTGTGAAAGGGGAATGAGAGGGGAGAATACCCACTTCCGGGACATTTTCCGCTCAACTTGGGCTGAGCTATTGTTTTCTTAATTAAAAGTACAGGTTCAAAGCGGAAAACAGGCCTAGCTATAAACTAAGGGGGCGTTCACTTTGGGGTAATCAACAAAGGGAAACGGAATCATTCCCTTTGTTGTTGTTTGTTTTGTATTTTTAATGATTCTGTTTCCCCCACTTCAGGTTTCAAAAACCCCCAATTTCCTTTTGGTGATTCCCCCCAATATCCCAGGGAAAGGTATTCCCTTTCCTCCCTCTTACCCCTATCATCATCTTTAACATAAACAATATTAATATAAAATATAATTTATATAAATACTAATATATGATACATAATTTTTATAAATATTAATATACAATATTTTTATCTAATAGAAATACAAATATTTATTTATACTTTATATAAATATAAATATAAATATACATATCAATATGAATATGATATAATATATATATAAATGTTAATATAACATTTAAAAATTTTAAAAATAATATATACTATATATAATGGTAGTATATATTATTTATATTTGAAAAAAATGAACAATAATATATATATAATATATTTAATTACAATAAAATTCTGAAATATAAATATATATTATTTAAATAAATATTAATATATATATTTTATACACATTAGTTATAATTTAAATAAATATGAACAAATATTATATAAATATATAATATTAATAAATATTATTTTACTTTAAATGATATAAAAATAAATGTATATATATTTTATAAATTTAAATAAATATTATAAAAATATTTATATATATTATTTACAATTTTTTAAATATTATTAAATAATATTATTTAATAATTAAATACTATAAAACTAAAAATATAATAATATATAGTCTATAGTATAATAATTTTATAAAGTTTATTTATATTGTTTACAGTTTAAATAAATTTATATAATATATTAATAAATATTTTTTTAACTTAAATACTATAAAATTAAAAAATTATATATATAGATAAATTTTAAAAAATATTATACATAATATAACTATATAAATATTAATATATGTCATTTATAATTTAAAAACTATTTATATATGCTATGTAATTTATATAAATATTCGTATATGTTGCATACAAATTAGATAAATATTATATATATTATTTATAGTGTAAATATGTATTAACGCTTCTCTGTTTTGGAACCAAACAACAAAGACACTCATTGAGAATTCTATTCTGTTTTCATGTAGAATCAAACAGACTTCTTGATTCGGGGGAATCCCTTTCCATTCCCTTTCCTGATTCCATTCCGTTTCCTCGCCTTGAAGCGAACACACCCTAAGATTATTCAATATCTATTCTGACCCGGTTAAATATTAATATTCTTATTATGCAATTTATAGAAAATCTTAAACAATATATGAACTGATTTATTATCTATTTCAAATTTTCATATATATCCTAGATGATGTGTTTTTTTAATACACTTAATTAATTATATATGAATATGATGTGAGTTTTTTTGTTTTTTTATAAGTAGTGCTGCAATTAAGCTAATGGTTTAGCTCAGAAGACGTAGCTAAAACTGGACCACGGCATGATTCTTGATGCTCAAACAATGCGGCAAGCTCGGTACTTTAGTTATTATGGCCCTTCGACACAAAAGGTCCAAATATTGAAGACATTGGAAAGAAAAGATAAATATCTGCTTTGATTGAAAAAAAATGATTTTTTTAAAACATCATATATATATATAGATATATATTATATTATATAAGAAGGTGTATATGTAAATTGACACCATGTATGATATGTGTCAAGTTCCCTAACCAGCAACCTACACATATCCTTTTTAGAATAGAGGTTGTTTGATTGCCTTCTTCTTCATGATGACAGTGAGTACTCACCATCACCATAGTCACCGCCATCGGCACCACCATTGGTGCTAGTGGCACAACCGTTATTTTCGGCGTCTACTGCGTAGACTTCATTGACAACTATTAGCTCCATGGAGCAAAAATTAGATTCTTCAGCTTTTGCAACAACATAGAAAATGGAAGTTTTGTTTGCATAGCCCACCCAAAACCCACAAAATTTAAAGAATCTAAAAACAAACTATACACAACAAGAAATTCCCCTGACCGGAGAGAAGACAAGAAACTAAAGAGTGTAATTATTAAGCAAAAGAACATCTAGAGATGACAAGTGAGGAGAGAGAGTTTCTTGGGCTACATTGTGCTCAGTACATACAATTGTGTCGATCGACCTTTTGAAAAAAATGATTGGACATCAATTCAAATCAAATGTCTTCAAACGGCACGAGTGTAGTGTAGTGCCTTTTCAAGTTCAGTTTCCATAACCCACGGTAACTGCACTTTACTGGAGTACAGAGTTCTCCTTTTCTTTTTTCGAGAGAGGACATTTATTACAAAGGTATTATAAAAACTTCCTCTTCCCCTGGTTGAAACCCTAAACATCGATCCTTACAAAATTTGAATCTTTGTTTTTGTTCCACACTTCTCGATCACCCATTACTAAACTTGTTTAATTTCCTTGGTTTTCATTTCAGGCATGGAGCCTGACGATTCAAATCATTGTATCTGTATTCCATCCGAGATATGGGCCAAAATACTCTCTTATCTCCCAGTCATTTCGCTCCTTCGTTTCCGATCGATCTCCAAGGAGTGGAAATCAATAATTGACAATCCGGATTTTGCTTTCTTCCACTTCAGCCGCTACTCTAAACTTAAAGACAACCTTGAATCCCATCTCCTTGTGCTTGAGAGGTCCTTCCATAATGTAAGGGCTCGATCGTTTAGTTGTTGCACTGTGTCAGAAGAACCCTATCGACAAATGTTGAATTTCAACCCCCCAGTACCAGCGGAACTTCCGTATCCCAGGTTCATATCTATTTGGTCGGTTGCCGGTGATGTTGACGGACTAATCCTCCTGCAAGCAAATACATCTTCAGACACATGGGTTCTTGGTGACGTTGTTTTATGGAATCCTTCTATTAGAAAAAGTTTTAACATTCCACCTCCACCATCTCTGTCAGATAAATATTTCAGCTTTCTGAGTTATGATTCTGTTTCGCCTTCAGACTGTGTGGACTTATGTTTTGGTTTTGATCCTTCAACTAATGATTATAAAGTGGTCAACATCATCCACTCTCAGGAGGCCACAATCACATGTGAGATTTTCTCTCTAAACTCTCGTACATGGAGAGGTGTGAGTTGTCCCAATAGTGTTAATAATAAGATCCGTCGTCTGACTGGTTCTGGAGGAAAAAAGGTTTATCAAGGAGGATATGTGCATTGGGTAGGGTGTGCTTACAACGGAGAAAATGATGTATGTGCCTCAGCATTTATTTCATTCAATTTGATGTCTGAGACATTTTCAATGAAAGGCATACGTCCCCAAAAAAGAATGGAGCTACTCTTTGTTGTGGCTGCTGGGTCCACGGTGGGGTTATTGACATCATCACAGCTTGGAAATCATATATGGGTTTTGCAGACGGATGGGCGTTGGAATAAAAGATGCACTTTGCCTTTTGATATTAGGAGTTATAATCGCAACTCGTATTATCTCACGACGGGTGGTGTGCTAATTTACTCAAAAGATGAGATTTTACGTGGGACTATATATGCTTATGATACAACTACCAAACAGAAAACAGTGGTCTCAAAGGCTCCTTGGTGTTCGTTTTACACTGGCACTTACGAGGAAAGTTTGGTGCTCTTGAGGTAAGGTAAGTGAGTGTTGATGTTGGGCCGGTAAGGATGCATCCAAGGCTTAGAATTCCCTTTTTCTGAAGATTTCAGTCTAAAAGTTTCTTTAATCTTTCTACCTGGTTTGCTAGTTAAATGTCCTGGGATATTATATATGTATGTATGTCACAGCTAGTAGCCAGTGACTCCAGAAAAGTTATCTTATATTTCATATTTGGATTATGATCATGGCTGTTTTATATGACCTTATTATGAAGCTTATTATAATTGGCAATGTGTCCTTTGTTTCAGTTTCCAATATTCTACGAAAGTATTTTCTTAATTATCAAATTTTGGCTTACTTGACTTTGACGGCTTGGTTTTTTTTTTTGGAAAAAGAGATATTATATAAGAGAAAATAATAAGGTAGCATTAGATACATAGACGCCTATACATCTGATAACTAAAAAGAGGCAACATAGAGAGGGAAGGAGGAAAAAACAAAAACCTTCCTAGAAATTTAACAAAAACAACACAGTGCAATCACAACTGTCCCATACAAAATGCTTCGGTTAAAACCAACTCTCCTAAGAGCAAAGAACCCTATCAATTGTCGGCTTGGTTGGTATAGGAGGGTATGGGAATTGGAATGAAAATGATGGGTATAGAATAGAAATAGAATCAATGCTTATGAGAATAAGTATTATCATTTCTTTGTTTGTCTTTTTAATTACATCATTATCTACATGTTTATTGTGCTATCTAAATAATTCAAATCCATTTATAAAATAATAGAACCAATTATTTTCTACAATATTTATGTAATAAAATTTCACTAGTGTTTTATTAACATTCAAATATAAAAGGAATCTAGAATTCATTGCTAATATATAAATAAAATGTAAAACATTATAATCAATTATTTTCATTAAAAAACTTTGAAATTTTAAAATTCATTTTAGTTGTATAATTATACATTGAATATACTTTCTCAAGGAGAAAGTTCCTCGTGCTCTTTAATACATTACATGAAGTTAAGGAAGTCATTGATCGGGCTCAGACTCTAGAAGAAAATTTTGAAGGGTTGGAAGTACGTATCTGGAACTGGGAGGATCAAGTGGAGAAGCGAAGGACGTGGAACGTTGTCATACGCGGGATTCCTCTTCATGCTTGGAATAAGGAGAGTGTGCGCATGATTGCACAAACAGTTGGTGATGTTATTAAGGTAGAAGAAGGGGAGAATCAATTTGTGGAGAATGCCGAAATTCGGGTCCATTTAGAAACGTCAACATTACAAATGATAAATTAGAAAATTACTGTCAAAGTGGAGGGACATATTTTTCCTGTTTCTATAGTTGAAATTGGTGACATGAGTAACGCCCACAATGACATGTGTGGAGGGTGATTTTTCAATATGAGGGGGGTCTATCTAAATATGGTCTGACTGAAAAGTCAATACCCTAGAAAAATGCCATTCTGTGGGGGGTAAAAACCCGTTATTCTGGCATTCCTCAAATACCTACTAAATCGTCCGTCTTTCCCAGAAAACATAAGGGGGAGTGCAAGTGTGCACTACACCCCCTCTCAATGGGCTCCACGCGGACTTATGCCCTAAAGGCGGAATTGACTAGAGTCGCCATCTAGTTTGACCTATGATAACTAGGAAGGAAGATCGGGTTCTAAGAACCGTTAATTGACTTTGAGATTGTTGCCTATGGATAGGACTTATCTGAGCATGTCAGAGATTCTGTGTTGGGTTCGCACTGGGTTACACCCCTTAAAAGTGGCAACGACCACGACTTTGGATTGGTGCCTGAGGAAACCTCGGTCTCCAATAGTCGGGAGTGCTATCTTTCAAAACCTTTTTAGAGAGATTCATTTAAAAGCCAAGGATATGATTAGGACAGGAGGAGAGAAAACGAGATGAGGTGAGCTTTTCTTCCAAGCTAGCGCCAAATGAAAGGATTGATGAATTCGGATAAGTATAGAATGAAGATTTGAGAAAAGTCTGGGGTTGAGTGAATGAACAAGACTTAGAGTCTGATAGTTTGAAGTTTGTGGGAGCCGAAGAAGGTTTGAGCGTTTTGAAAGATATGAGAGCCACCTTAGAGGGGGAAGGGGTTTTTTGTTTGGAATGGGGTCGCACCCTAGATGGGCCACCTACGTACTTAACTCCCTGTTGAGATCAGACCTTACGTAGTTCATGATTTATGGGTTTTGAGAATTTTGAGGTTTTGAAAGGTTTTAAAGGTTTTGAGATTTAGAGGAGTTTGGAAGAGGAGTTTGGAGAAGTTTTTGGTTTGAGGTGTTAATCTGTAAGACGCTCGGGTCTATGAGATGCTCGAGTCTATGAGACATTTGGGATGTTCGAGTGGTAGGAGAAATGAGATCTCGAAGTCTGTGAGACGCTCGGGTCTATGAGACGTTTGAAATCTTAAAAGAGTGGAGAGACTGAGATGCTTGAGTCTGTGAGGTGCTCGGGCCTGTGAGACATTAGAATTTAGAGAGGAGTCGGAATTTAGGAGATGATTTGAGTTTGGAGTTTTGGAAAAAGATTTGACTATGAAGTAATTTGGGGTTTGAATGATGATTTGAGGTGTTTGAGATTTAGAAGGGTTCGAAGTTTCGAGAAGTTTCAGGTTTGGGATGCTAGTCTGTGAGACGCTCGGGTCTGTGAGACGTTTGAAACCTTGAGATGTCAAAGTTTGTGAGACGCTCGGGTCTGTGAGACGCTCTGGTCTATGAGACGCTCGGGTCTGTGAGACATTCGAATCATTGGGATAACAAAGTCTATGAGACGCTCAGGTCTGTGAGACATTCAAATGTGGGGGGAAATTGGAATTTTGGAGATGATTTGAGTCCATCAGATAATCAGAGTTCGGGGTATTTTGAGACTTTGAAGTTTATGAAGTTGGAATTTGGGATTTAAGAAGTTTGAAACTATTTGGGATTGAAATGAATTTTTGACTTGGAATTGAAGTGTATTTATGAATTGAATTGGGAATGAATTAGAATTGGATTGAATTTGAATCAGAATTGGGATGTGGATTGAATTTGAATTAGCATTGGGATCGATTGAAATTGAATTTGAATTGAGATTGAAATTGAATTGGATTGAATTTGAATCGGAATTGGGAATGATTGAAATTGAATTTGAATTGAGATTGAAATTGAATGAAGTTTTGAATTGAATTGAAGTTAGAATGAAATTGAATCGGAATTGAGAATTTTGAATTGAAATGGAAATGAATGGAAATTGAGATTGAATTGGAGTTGAATGGGAATTGAATTGAAATGGAATTGATTTGAAATTGAATTGAAGTTGATTTTGAATTAGAATGAATTAGGCTGAATTGAAGTGAGTTGGGTTGAATTGAAATCAAATTGAATTGTGATGAATTGGGTTGAATTGGGCTTTTTGATTTGTGGCCGGAAGTGGGTTTCTTGAATTTAGCTGAAGTTGAAAATGGGCCCGGGTTTGTGTTGGGCCGAAGATGGTTAATTTTGGACTTGAGACTTGCAATGAGGCTGGATATACAATATATACACATATAACACAGAGACAATCATATCAAAATCACTGAAGACACGACAATTAATCAGATCAAATAATAATAACAACAGACTGAATAAACAAATATGTTCACAGTTATTCAAGTGATGTATACATGGGATGAAAATTTGAAAGCTATCTAGGGCCATATGTAATATCGATTTACAATTGGTGCAAAAAGCGAACAAAGCATAACAGAGGCAAAGCAGAATCGCCATAAAAATCAACGATGATGTTAAGACAACAAAATAGCATAACAAAACAAGACTTTGCAATTATATGAGTGGGTTTCAAGTGAAGATTCAACCAAAATCATGCTAACATCAACTTATAAACCAAATTAATGCGCAGGGAGCAACGAGTAATGAAAACATGTCGTCAAACATAATCAAAGTGAATCGTAGGTGACATAAGTCCAACCAACGGGGTGGCCTGCCCCCGGTTTACCATTCAAATTGAATATATATGAAGAAATCTAAAACTCCATCTTCACTATGTGTGCTCAATAGTGTTTCCAAACTCAATGTGAAAGTGTCAACCCAAAGCATATCAACTCAGTCAACTTGCGTAATCCAACCGAGCCAATGTCAAGCAACAAGCTGCTCATGTCAAGCAAAAGACCACTCAAGGCAGGATGCAACCAATGTCCAATGTGTACCTCGTTCAAATCATAATACGCATGCCGGTCATCAGATTGAATTCCGAGCCAAATAATACAAGTAAAAAGAAAAAATAAAAAAAAAATCGAAAAATCGAGAAATGATGTTATCAAAAAAAAACTTTCCGAGCATAGAATCAATGTGCACAAGGAAGGTTAAGGGGGTTCATATCAACAAATAATCCAAGTCTAGCCAAATACCAGTCATGCAACCTACTATCGAATCAAAAGGCCAACGAGACCCATTCTATTTGAACTCGTAGAGAATAACAAGAAGATCAAATAAACCTTTCTAGACCCAACAACATAGCCAACGAAGTGAAAAGGGGGTTAAATAGCTCTCTAACTAAGTTCGGTAATAATTCAAAATCAACTAGTCCTTTATTAGCCTTAATGTGAAACCGTCCAATGAATAAAGAATATTCTAAATGACCACTTCTCATATTATCAATTACCAGTCTTATTAAAAAAAGTCATGAGAGAGGAGAGAGGGGAGAGGATTGAAAAGGGCGACACGGGTGGAATAAAGAATGGGGAACTCGCGCAGGTGGGAAGCTCCGAAGCTAATGGTAGAAAAGTAATCCAGGAAATTACAGCAAGGGCAAGACCAGCTCCATCCCTGGGTAGATTCCAGCGTGAGTGGAGGAAGTGCGGTGATGGAAACCAGAGGGAGGTAGTACAGACCAACATCCATACAATTTTTTTAGGAAATCTGCACCGGGGTACCTTACTGAAAACAATCTGGAGAATCGCTTCTCCATTTGGCCAAGTGGTGAGATTGTTTCTCGGAACAACAAAATCGGGCAGAGGGGAGTTTGCCTTCGTAAGTTTCGATAGGAGGGAAGAGGCAGGGGAGGCGATAACTAGGCTGAAGGGGATGTTTTTGGACAGGCGTGCCATAATCGCACAGTGGGCGAGACCTGGGGAGGCGATGATGGGTAGCCGACGTATTGCTCCTGTACAGGCGGCAACAGTTGCTCAACAACAAAATGAAAAGGATAAAACCAACATACAGGTGACTCGTGCTGGTCTCAAGATAGATACAAATGCTATCTTCCTGCCTTTTTCCCCTTTCATGAATCTGCTACAGAATGCTATCCTCCTAGAGTGGAGAGAGAAAACGTCAGTCACAGAAATGGAAAGAAGAATCTTGGCGGTGGCTACATGGTCAGTTGGCCTGATCCGAATTAATCAAAGCAAGTGTGTGGTGCTCTTACAGGGTGGAGTGGACAGGTCCAACTGTATTGATCAACTGGGGAGTTGCCAGGAGCTGTCTACGATATCACCATGGTCATCAGACACACAAGTGGAGTCTAGAATTGCTAAAGTGGTAATACGGGGTATCCCGTTGCAAGGCTGGGGATATGAAAACTTTAAAACAATTGCTAGCAGCGTAGGATCTGTTATCTCCGTTGTGGATGATGAGGAGAAGCTTATGAGATATGGTGAGGCTTGTGCTTGGGTTGAAACTACGAATATACAAATGATTCAAGTCAAAAGGAGAATCCATGTGGATGGCACGATCTCTAGGGTCTACATATGCGAATCGGAGGAAGACAGTGAATGGCCATTTACTCAGAACTCCCCAGCGGCAAATCCATCACTTGGTCACGCACCCAGCTTGAGGAAATTCTCCCCTGATGCAAGCTCGATGTCACCAGCTGGAATCGAGGACTTGGTTCTGGAGGAAAATGATGATACGGTGGTGGTGGATGACGTGGCGGCCAGCGTGGGGGCCTCAAGAGAAATGGGGCAGCAGGAAAGGTCAATGGTGGGTGGTTTTGAAAAGCAGGCTACACCTACGAGCCTAAGAGGGGTGGAAGCTTCTGTGTCTGGAGAAATGTTGGAGCGCACGGCTCAAAAAAGCGGTAGTGATAGGTATAAAAGTCAAGAGAATGAGGGGGATGATCTGGACATGGCGCGCAGGGTATATTTAATTCGGAAAAAGCAGTCGGAGGTGGGGGTTGGTAGTGATGAGATTGAGGTGTGGGATAGCCCTCCCTATATTATAAAAGGTGACGGAAGGGGGGGTGATGACAGGATCGATAATAATAATAATAGTGGAAAGAAAAGTGTGGAAGAAGGGGTGGTGGATACCGATTTGAGTAAGGATGAGGGTACGACCGCGAGAGAATGGAATGAGGAGTCGGACAAGGAAAAGACAGATCAGGCTGGTGTGGGTTTAGTTTCAGATGGACAGGGTGTTAGTAAAAGCGGAACAGATGTATATTATGATGAGGAAAATGTGGTGGAAAAGGCACACAACTCTGGCACAAAAGCCCAGTCCCACTCCAATGTTATCCTCCCTATTTGTAAAGAAGCCCAGCTATATGTAGATCTCTCAACAATTGTGAACTGCATGGTGCCAAAACCAGCGAAGACTCTGAAGAATATTGAAACTATACTGAATTGCAACTCCTCTAGAAAATCTAAGCGGCTGGCGGCAAAGCAAGGGGCTGTAGCTGATGACAAGGGTGGCTCTGATAAATGTAGGTGATCTGGGCAGGAGGGGAAAGAGGTGGAAAATAAGAAAAGAAGTGAGGGAGCAGAAGCTAGCAATGTTGGCATTAGTGGAAACACAAATGGCAACATCGACGGCTGAAAACTTGGGTGGCTTGTGGGGGAGAGGTGGGTGCCAGGGGTGCATTGAAATATCGGCAGTGGGCAGGTCCGGGGGGATAATACTGGTGTGGGATGAAAGTCAAATTCAAGTGGTGCAAGAGTGGAGGGAGGAGAGATGGGTTGCTGTCAAAGTGAAGTTTATTGACAATGATTTTGATAGCCTGCTGCTGTTTGTGTACAGCCCTACGCAGGATGCAAATAGAAGAATATTATATGATGAAACATTAGCATGGAGAAGGGGGGCTGTGGGCGAATTACTATGTTTGGGCGACTTTAATGAGGTAAGGCACCCAAGCCAAAGAATCAATGCTAGCTTGAACACCCAACGATCTGTATCTGCTGGAATGAGGAGATTCGAGAAATGGATACAAGAAATGGGGTTTATTGAGATAGTGTGCCAAGGAGTAGAATTTACATGGAGACGAAACAATTTGATGAGTTGGCTAGATAGAGCCTTCGCAAGTGGGGGGGGGGTGTGCAAGGTTCGAGAATTTGAGGCTGAATGTTCGCCCGTGGGGCATATCGGATCACCGCATGATTATAATCCATACTGACCAAGAGGTTTTCTGGGGGAAGAGGCCGTTTAGGTTCATGGATATGTGGCTGGATGATAAAAGTTTCATGCCGTTGATTGAAACTAAATGGCCTCAAGCTGATGGGAACTTCTCCAGCAAGCTGAAAGCACTAAAAGTTGAAATCAAAGTGTGGAACCGTGAAGTTTTTGGGTCGGTGGACAAGAGGATTGTAGAACTTGAAACAACAATCCATGAGCTGGATAGCAGGGTGGTACCGGGTGGACTATCACCAATGCAACTAGTACAAAGACGAGAAGCCAATAATGATCTGCTGCATGCTTGGATGTTACAAGAACGGCTCTGGAAACAGTTATCGAGAGAGAAACACCTCAGCATGGATGACCGAAACACCAAGTATTTCCACACCCGAGCGTCCATCAATCGAAAATACAACAGAATTTCAAAGTGGCAAGTACATGGTGTTTGGTCGGAGGACCCGAGTGTGATTAAGAATGCAATTGTGGGGGAGTTCCGTAGGCAGTTTGCATATCGATCTACTTCAAACATGGAACCGCCACACGTGGGACGACCGAAACTGACGATGGAAGAAGCATGCGCCCTCGAATCCATTCCATCAGATGAGGAGATTAAAGCTATTGTTATGCAAACAAATGGCAACAAAGCACCGGGCAACGATGGATGTAACTTTATGTTCCTCCAAAGGATGTGGAACATTATTGGTGATGATTTTACTCATGAGGTAACCTCCTTCTTCATCTGTGGTAAAATTCCACCGGGTGGTAACATGACGTGGATTACTATCATCCCAAAAAAGAGTGGTGCTTCTAACCTTAATGAGTTCAGGCCTATAAGCATGGTTGGGTGTGTGTATAAGGTTATCTCTAAGGTGTTAGCCCAAAGACTGAAAGGTGTCCTACCCAAGCTTATTGGCGAGTCACAATCAGCCTTTGTAATGGGGAGAAACATCCTGGACGGGCCACTAATTGCAAATGAGGTAATCCGATGGTGCAAGAAAAAACACCAGAAAGGTGTAATCCTAAAAATCGACTTTAGGAAGGCATATGATACGGTTGCATGGGAATTTGTGGATTGCATGGGGAAACTGATGGGGTTCCAACCGAAGTGGAGAAGTTGGATCAATGAGTGCATAAGCTCAGTCGACATGTCAATCCTTATAAACGGTGTCCCGACTTGTACTTTCAAACCGAAGAGAGGCCTACGACAAGGTGATCCGTTATCACCCCTTCTATTTGTTATGGTTGTCGAAGCACTCAATTGGCTCCTTGATGAAGGGCGTGGGGTGGGTGTTCGGAAAGGTTTGATGGTGGGCAATAATGGTTGGTGTATCAAACACCTTCAGTTCGCCGACGACACACTGCTTTTTTGTGATGCATCGCTTGAAGAGATAATTGTAACTAAGGGGCTGATCATATTATTTGCGGAGATGTCGGGGTTGCATGTCAATTGGGACAAATCGAAGTTGTTTGGAATTAATTTGGAGGAGGGTGAAAAAATGGTGCTATGTCAGTGGCTAGATGTGGAGGAAGGCTCTCTCCCGTGCAGGTACCTAGGCTGCCCCCTTGGAGCCAACCCAAGAAAATGTTCTACATGGCAACCGGTTATAGAAAGAATCAAAGGGAGCTTGAGTGGTTGGAAAATAAGATGCTTATCCAAGGCTGGAAGATTGATCCTAATTAAGGCGGTATTGGAGACTATACCTACATACTATATGAGCCTTTTCCGCATCCCTAAGAAAGTCATCAAGCAAATTGAAGCTCTACAACGTAATTTCTTCTGGGGGTATGCTGACCGAAAGAAAATGGCCCTTGTAGCGTGGAGAAAAATGATGCAACCAAAAGAAGATGGCGGCCTGGGCTTGGTGAGTTTGGAATGTAAAAATGTTGCCCTCCTTATCAAATGGTGGTTTCGTTTTAATAATGAAAGAAAGAGTTTGTGGAAGGAGTTAGTGTGTGCAATATATAACCAGAGTCTGGATGATTGTTTTGACCATCGGAGAAGGGAGGATAGGAAGGGGGTGGCCCATGGAGTGAAATTTGCAAGTTATTTGAGTGGGAGATTTTAAAAGTAAACGAAATACAAAACAAGCTGATATGGACAGTGGGCGATGGTAGGAAGCTAAAATTCTGGCACGATATATGGATAGGGGGAAGATCTCTAAAAGAGTCGTTCCCAAGGCTTTTCCGATTGTCGGAGGAGAAGGAGGCAAGAGTGGGCGAGATGTTTAATGTGATGCAGAATACGGTTACATGGTCGTTTCACTGGAGAAGGGAATTGTTCAACTACGAAGGGCTGATGCTTGAGGACCTAATGAACCAACTACACCTGGTGCGAATTAACTTACGCAAGCACGACTCTCTGAGATGGGATGGTGTGGGGGACGGGGCATACATGGTAAGGAGAGGCACCCAAGCAATTCAAAATGCGAATACCAGATGGCCAGCGGGGCGCCTCATCTGGACAGCATCCACTCCACCAAGGGCCACTATTCTGATGTACATGCTGTTGAGGGAGAGACTCTGCACTCGGGACATGCTGTTTGAAAGAGGTATGGTCAATATTTCTGGAAGCTTGTGTCCCCAGTGCCACGGTGGTATGGAGACAGCAAGTCATGCTCTCATCTGGTGCAGAAATGTGTATGGTCTTTGGAGTGGAATAATTAATTGGTGGGGGATGGTTATTATCTTACCGTATGACATAAAGGAGGTAATTAATCAATGGGAGTTTGCAGTAATTGGGAAACAGATGCGGCTAGCTTGGAGGACAACTCTTCAATGTTTGCTGCTAGTAGCGTGGGAAATGAGGAACAAGGAAATCTTCCTACAGCAAGTCACCCCAATTGAGACTTCAAACTGATGATATGGAGATGGATTACTCTCAAGGGGAGTAGCCCACCAATGGAGATGCATTCGTTTTTGCATGATAGGGAGCTAATCCAAAGATGGACTATGTTTTATGGTTCAGGGTGACTAGCAGCCGGGTGTCTGATGATAGCTATGGTGGACTGAAGTGTTGCGGGTGTCTCTGTTATGCGGATATATTGGTATGCTAGTTGATTCTTCTGGTTTGCTTACTGGTAACTAAGGCATGAGTATGAGGCAGATTAAAATAGCTCCTGGTAGTCGTAGTTGTGGTTGTAGAAGTTACTGCTATTCATGAGTGACTTGAAATGCTGTATATATTTGTATATGTGCTCTCTGAACTACTTATCCATAATTATAAGGGCTGGTGCCACCCATTACAAATAAAAAAAAAATGACCACTTCTCATATAACCTTCGATTAATCGTTTAAACAACTCCAGTGATACGTTACCAGCTTATTTTGCCAATCAAATACACCAGAATGCCACAAATAAACGAATCAGAGAAAACAACATATGAAGTTATGGTAGGTCCACCGATCAGGGACAAAATGGGTGGTGATCCAAAATCTACACACGTACAACCCATGGCATGTACTTCGTCAAGATTGAAATCAGGTATCAAAATTAAGGAATGGTCGCTTGGGCAATGTAGCAAAGTAGGAAAAAGAAAATGAAAACGAACCAGAGAGCTCTAATTAAGTGACATGTATAACTCAAAAATGAAAAGAAAACAAACCGATACATCAACCTTGCCAACGAGCCTTGCTCTCAAACTCGGGAAGTAGGTGCTTATTCGCAGAGGCAGGAGCATGCAGTTTCCTTTGTTCGACAGCTGGGTCTGCAGCTGATAGTGAGGAAAATGACAGAGGAGCATGGATGATCCTTGTCTGATAAAATTATTCAAGCCACGCCACATGATAAGATATCATTGAAGACATGCGATACACGGCCAGAAGGACATCCGTTCAGAAGAACATCGGTTGCTTGTCTGATATCTCGTGTGCAACTCACCTTCAATCTGGTGCACCGGTACACTATCAATCCACCGACATAGAAGAGAATGAAGAGGTAAAGCAGTTTTTTGAGCCCGCCTTCAGTAATAGCAGCTGGTGCACAAAGTGCAGTTCTAGTGATTTCTTTCTGCTGGAACACAAGAAGAGGATTGACGAGAGTGCAGGGCATGAATGCTCTTTGTTTACCAGTAAGCAACAGAGGAAATGATGGTGAGTGAAGAGGATTAAGTGGGCATAGACATGGATGTTTTGTTCGCTTCAATCTGTGCAGTAGTCCATCGTCATGAACAAGAAGGGACTTATTTACCAGTAGGATTGTAAATTACCGGGAGTAGACAGAAATAGATTAGGGATGTATGTTGTGAGTTGGGTTGCAAGGAACCATGAGGAAGAGGATGAAAGAAGGTGTATGTTCTCGTGAGTGAAGAAAAATGAACGAGGCACATAGCAGGTATATTTCTCATTCGCCAGTTTGATTGCAACATCACCGTAAATGAGGGATGGAGAAAGCAGTGGGAGATGTTGCTCCTTGTTCTTCAGTTTGAGTTGCAAAATATACGATGAATGAAGAGATTGAAGGAGGCGAAGAGCATATACGTTTACTTGTTCGTCTGAAGAAAAGAAAAAGAGAGGACCAGTTTCTATGTGATTTATGTCGGTAGAGTAGTTGAGGAATGGTCGATGAAGGAAGGCGGTGGCTCTGAGTGTCAAGTGCTTGAGGATGGAGGAAGGAAACAGAATGTTGTTGATTCGACAAAGAACGCGCTGAATCATTTGTTTCTTGTTTGCTAAATTATCGACACTTGAGAGATTGAGGGGAAGGCAGAGTAGATACGTAACTCGTTCGCCAGTAGGTTTGCCAAATTACCGGGGTGAAGAGAATGAAGGAATCAGTGGAGCATATGTGTTCCTGTTCGATTACCGACGTGAAAAAGAATGGGCTACTGTGAGATTGGTGTATGTCGGCTGCTGCTGCTGGTCTTGGGAATAGGGTTTCCCTTGTTAATATAAGTAGGGAGTACGGAGGAGATGGGCTTCAGGTAAAAGAAAGGGGCTAAGGGTTGTGTTGGGCTTGTATCAAGGTTGGGCTTAGAGGCTGTCAAAAATAAAAGGAACATGGCTGCTCCTCACAAGGTTCGAACTTAGAAAATAAAACGCCCCTCACTTTAGTCAAGATTTGAACCCGAAACCAACAACCTTCTTAGTGAATGCACTAATCAATTATGCTAGTTCAAAACTCAATATACAGACGTAAGAAATAATACTTGAGCTCTAGTTCGAATTAAATGAGTTCATGAAAAAATGCAATGAAGGAGTTTAATCTAATAAAATGAATTGGTTTCTTATTGAGGGTCATGAAATAAAGGAATGTATATAATAAAAATACATAACATAATTAAACATAAAATAACAAAATACCGTGATAACGAATATATGAAATAATGAAATAGTACTAGTACGACGGAAGTAAACATACAAGTGAATATCTTAAAAATGGAAACTGAATCAACTCTGCACGAATAGCAGTAAATAAGATAGCAAAAGGAAGTAATATAATAAAAAAGAGATGAGAGAGACTTTAATTGAATTGTCAACAAAGCGAAATATGCTAGCACGAAATGTAGAGTGAAAAGGTACATAAAATGATGAAAATGATTCTAAAATAATAACGATAAAGGCAAAATTAAAAACAAGTGCTAATAAAGAAAATATAAGTAAAAGAAAGGAAATGAGATCAAATAAACAAGTAACAAAATAGCATGAACCAAAATGAAACGAATATGCAAACAAATAAGCGAATATAATAGAACTAACTAACAAGAAGTAAATCGAAGACAAATTGGTAAAATAAGTTAATAACGAAAAGAGACAAGTTTGAACACGGATGAGTTGAAAATTGATTTGAAAAATTCGTCACAAAACGTCAGTTTCATTTTGGTATGTACATGAATAAGTTTTGAAAAGAAAGTTGACTGCCCACTTATTTTATTTATTTGTCTGAATTTTACTTATGGAGTGAGAATTTTTGGTGTCTACAGATGGCTCCCCTTGATTTAATTTTGCAAACCCTTGCAGAATTGGATCAAGGTTGAGAGGGCGCCAAAAATTCTCACTACGACTTTGTGGTGCATTGGGATGTGACCGCGAGGAAGATAATGTATGAATGACGGGAAGTGATATGATAACTGAATGCACGAGGACTTATTACGAGCCTCAACTGGACCTCTTGACATCCAGTCCTAGGACATATGACGAGCCTAGAATGCTAACAATAGATTGGTTTGGGGTGCTCGAGGACTTAGGAGAGCCTCAACTGTGATTGAAAGTATGAGGACTTAGAAGAGCCTCAACTAGACCTCTTGACATCTAGCTATAGGACTTATGACGAGCCTATAATACAGACAATTTGATTGGTTTGAGGTGCACGAGGACTTAGGAGTGCCTCAACTGGACCTCTTGATATCCAGTCCTAGGACTTGTGACAAGCCTAGAATGCGATTGAAAGTACGAGGACTTAAGATAGTCTCAACTAGACCTCTTGACATCTAGCTATAGGACTTATGACGAGCCTATAATACTTTGAATGAGTATCGTACTAGTAGCGTAATAGTTGTCTAGCAGGTGGATGTAAAACGATCTTGCGCTAGTAGCGTAATAGCTGCCTAGCGGGTTATGAATTGGATGATCTTGCACTAGTAGCATAATATATAGCTGCCTAGTGGTAGAAAAAAGTGGGACCGCACTAGTAGCGTAATAGCTGCCTAGTGAGAAAAAAATGGTGGGACTGCACTAGTAGCGTAATAGCTGCCTAGCGGATTATGAAGCGAATGATCTCGCACTAGTAGCGTAATAGCTGCCTAGCGAGTTATGAAGCGAACGACCTCGCACTAATAGCGTAATAGCTGCCTAGTAGAGGAAAAACGGCGGGACCGCACTAGTAGCGTAATAGCTGCCTAGTGGAGGAAAAATGGCGGGACCGCACTAGTAGCGTAATAGCTGCCTAGCGGGTTATGAAGTGAACAATCTCGCACTAGTAGCGTAATAGCTGCCTAGTGGAGGAAAAACGGCGGGACCGCACTAGTAGCGTAATAGCTGCCTAGTGGGTTTGAAATGAAAATGCAACCCACTAGTAGCGTAATAGCTGTCTAGCGGGTGTGAAACGAAAATGCGACCGCACTAGTAGCGCAATAGCTGCCTAGCGGGTGTGAAGCGAAAATGTGACCACACTAGTAGCGCAATACCTGCCTAGCGGGTGTAAAACGAAAGTGCGACCGCACCAGTAGTGCAATAGCTGTCTGGCGGGTGTAAAATAGAAATGCGACCGCACCAGTAGCGCAATAGCTGACTAGCGGGTGTGAAGATGCATTAGATAGTGAACAAATTTTGTGGGTATATGCAAATGATATGGGATGTGAGATGGTTAACAAATGTATTATAATTGAATCGAACTCCATGTTTATGGGTGTAGGTTTTTGTGTGAGCAGATGACTTTAGAATTACATCAAAACTTCAGGATGGCTCTGGTGGCTCCTACATGGCTTCAAGAATCTGAGATGGCTCCAGCATGCGTTGATGGCTCCGGTATGCACTGATGGCTCCGGTGTGACCAATGGTCTTGGGATGGTTAGTGGGTTTGACATGGTTTGTGTTTTTTGTGGCAATTGGCGGGTTTTGATTTGTCTTTAGATTTTCAAGGTGGTTTGATGGCTCAGATGATGGATTTATTGTTGTTTGACGGGGTTTTTGTGGCTCCGGAAATGGAATGATTGTGATTTGAAGGGCTTGTTGTGGAATTTGTAGTGGGTGAATGGTTTCACATGGGTGGGTGAATGGCTAAACACGGTTTCATGGCTTTGGGGTAGTTCTCGTCATGGTTCCAGGATTTCCATGGATGCTCCGGGATGACGTTGTGCTAGTTGAGCATGACGATGATTTAGTTGGTTCCCTTTTTATGACAACGGGTGGAAAAGGGAGGTTTTTGCCTTTGAAGTGGTCGCACCCTGGGCGGGCTGCCTACGTACTCAATTCCGTATTGAGATCAGACCATATGTAGTTCGATCTTAGTGAGCAAGGCCATGGTGATAAAATGACTCCGACATGGATTTGAGGTGGCTCCCGTATTATTCTTGGACTGTTGGGATGGCCATTGTGTAGCTTTAGGGATGGTCTCAAAGTTTTGAGGATGGCTCCAGGTTGGCTTTTTTGTGGCTTGATGAGGTTTTGGTGGCTCCAAAAATGGAATGATTGTGATTTGAAGGGTTCATTGTGGAATTTGTAGTGGGTGAATGGTTATACATGGGTGGGTGAATGGCTAAACACGGTTTCATAGCTTAGGGGTAGTTCCCGTCATGGTTCTAGGATTTCCATGGAAGGCTCCTGGATGACCTTGTCCTGGTTAAGCATGACGCTGCTTTAATTGGATCCCTTTGATGACAATGAGGGGAAAAGAGAGGTTTTTGCCTTTGAAATGGTCGCACCCTGGACGGGCTGCCTACGTACTCAATTCCGTATTGAGATCAGACCATACGTAGTTCCATCCTCTACGGGCAAGGCCTTGTGACGAAATGGCTCTTGTGTAGCACTAGGGAAGCTCTCAATGTCTAAGGATGGCTCCCGCATGTCTTCAGCTTGGTTTTGTGAGTAGTGTTAATCAGGCTCGTGCATGACAGTGGATGGCTCCGAATGGTCTTTGTATGGTTCCGGATGGCTTTAGTTTGGTTCAATGTAGCTCGAGGATAGCCCAGGATGGCTCCGAGATGGCTCGGTGTAGCTTGAAGATGGCCTGGGATGACTCCAGTTGACATCTTTTGATCAAAAGTTATGCTTCAACAACTGCAACTGAAGTCGACTTTCAGCGAGACTAGGTAGAGTTCTTACTAGTGGGATATTGATGATGGAGTGCTTATGATGCATGTAAATATTTAAATGCTAGATATGATGCAAAATGCATATGCAGTTTTTGGAGAGAAGGTACGGTCCTATCTATATTAATATGAGGTTTACGAGTATAAGACATCTTCGGTTTGATCTTGAGTGATTGTTGAATTGGATGGTGTGAATCACTTTCCTCTCACAGAGCGATGTGGGTCAATCTCTCATGAGTATGGTCATGAGTGCAAATGGTGTGATGATCTCTCGACGCTCAGAGCAGTATTTTCCTTTGAATTTCTTTCGAGGTTATAGACTTTCTGATCCTTACCAACTCCTCACCTGCAATGGGGTAGGCTGTTTATGTTTTGGTGCTTAGATCGAAGAGTCACTCGCACTCGTAAGACCTTGTGAAGTAAGTTCTCTCTCATTCGCTCATGGTCCCTTTAGTATGACGGGACATGTTGATAACAAGTACGAAGCTTATGATTCACGTTTCAGATCCGATACTTTCGGTCAACGCTCATCAACTAATAAGTCAGAGGTCTTTTATTGGGTTATAATGGGGCTGAGGGGTATGATGTATGTCACATGGGACTGGAGGATCAATTTGGAATTTGTGGAGCTTTTGTGCAATAGAGGATATGTTTCGCCTTTTCCATGGGTGGAATGATTAGACGGGTTTTGGTAACCCTTTTACCGATTTCTGCGGGACATCATTGATCCTTTGGATTCGGGTTTTCTCCTTCTCTTGCTTTGGTATATGGTTTTCTCCTCTTTCTTCTTGCTTTTGGAACTTGCCTCGGCTCATAGATTTTCTCAAACATTTTTTACTTTGTATTTTGACTTTCAGCTTTGGAGTTGTGTTGACTCATTGATCTTCTTGAACATTTTTGGTGTTCTTTTTTGGTGTTTGACTTTGAAGTTGCATTGACTCACTAATCTTTTCGAACGTTTTACTTGTTATTTTTGTGGAAGATGGTGGGAGAGGCCATGGCTCCGGCTCCTTCGAGCTCCTCTATTGCAAGGGTAAGTATGTATATGTCAAGTGGCATGTTGTGGAGTTCACAGAAAAAAGGTTTATCGTGAAAGGCTCAGCGGGGCTCACTAAGGGATTTTGTACAGGGTTGTCAAAGCTTTTTGGTTTTGTGGAGATTTTTATTCCTAAGTGCCTCGTCATTCTCGTTAGTCAATGATTGTTTTCTTACTACTTCTCGGATCTTTGCATGAATCACAGTTCGTGACTTGCTATCAACATTGATCTTACTATGTATTGTGCCTCTCTACGTGCTGAAGGAATGCACATGTCGCTCGTGGTTTTACCTCGATTGGCTCTCTATACCTTCCCTCAACGCTCAGTAGATCGTCCAATACACTCAATTGAAATTCCAGGGAAAATACCGCTCTCCGCATGCTACACAATTTTTGTTGTGGGGCTGATTTTGATTAGCCTCATGTGTGAGTCGACGGGTCGAGAGTTTAGTGGTTCACGCACTCTGTTCAATCGATCTCTCAAGATTTTCCCAAAGATGTCATTTCGATACGCGATATGCCCATGCAACTATCTACAATGCAATATATTGTGGTAATATGGAATTACTACATATAGGATGCATGAAGTATTGACAATGAAAATGATTGAATTTTGGATTTTGGTTGAATATTTTTGTTTTGGATGCAATGCATGAATGGTAAGATTACACCAGTCCCGCTTGAGTCGGTTCCCGTTGATAGTCCATGGAGCTCATCCTGTCATGATTGGCCCTGAAGATGGTCTATGTGAGAGAAGCTGTTAGGTGTGATGTGAGAGAGGTTGTTTCAGAAAGATATTCGGTTGATGATTGGCTTCTGGAGTTTTGGACTTTTAGGGAGTGACCACTCCCGCATGGTGGTCCCACGATATGACAGTGACTGCATTTTTTGGATTTTTGAAGGTATGATTTTTTGGATTTTTGGATGTATGTTTTTTTTCGATTTTTTTGGATGTACGATTTTTTGGATTTTTGAATGTATAATTTTTTTGGATTTTTTTGGATGTATGATTTTTCTGGTATATGCTTTTTGTTGTTATTGGTCTCTATGTACATGGTATGCCGAATGGGAAAAGGTTTGAATCCCTGGTATTTCTTGCTATCATTTCGAACATCATGTTGTCGCTCGTGGGCAAAGACAGTTAATCACCTGCAAAAACGGTCACAAAAAAAAAAGAATCTGACAGATTCAAATGTTAGTGCGCTTGAAAAATGGGATGAATGTTTGTGTGTGATGTATTGAGAACGCAACATGTGATCATGCAATTTTTGCGGGATGGGTGTGATTCATGCATGATTAATGAATGTGAACTGACTGAAAATGGGAAGAAACAAGTTGTGCGTGCTAAAAGAAATCAAGTTTTTTTTAGAAAAACAGTTTTGAAAACGCGTGTTTTCGAAGTGGTGGCTTTTCTCGATATGAATTTTGACACTCGGTCATTCGCAAATAAGATAGGGAGTGGGGAACCCTATACACGTTTGATCTAAATAAATTCAAAGGGAATGTATAAACCTATACATGTAATCTATTTAGAAATGGACAAACGAGAAAAGAATCATAGGGAAAAACCTATACATCATCAATCCTAAAAGTCATTAAAAAGGGGAATTTTGAGCTAAACTTCTTATGAACTCTTCTGGTCCGTCTTCGGCCTTCCAACTAACTGCTCGCGCTCGGGTTTCTGGTTGGCTGCTCGCTCGTCTTCGGGCTATTGACCGGCTGCTCGCTCGAGTGTAGGCTGTTGTTGCGAAGCAGTACCGCGATCAAACAGAACGGGTTGGTGTTCTTCTGATTTTCAACAGTTTGAACTTGAACCAGCGTCGCTAATCTTCATGCCTCTGATTTTGTATTTGAACGGTTGGTGTTGGTCTTCATGTCGCTCGGCTAGCTCCACGGGTTGGTGCGCCTCTAGCTTTTGGCTCGATCCGCGTAGTTGGTCTTCATGCTGCTTCACTTGCTCCAACGAAAGAAATGAGGGATTTTTTTTTTTGAGAAAGGAAAGGTGGATGATCGAGCACAAAATCTAATGTGAAAATCCACCACTTTTGTGAAAACATGAAATGACTAGTACGCTCCACGGTAATGACCGCTGATCTTGAAGGTGGGTTGAACTTCAAAAATAGCGGGACACAACATGGGAACTAAATCATTTATTTTGAAATACGTTTGTGAAAATCAACTTGAAAACTGTTTTCAAAAGCAAATTTGAGATAATATTCATGAAAAAAGTTGTTTGAAATTCGTTTGTAAAAAGCAGGTTTTTGAAATCTGTTTTTTGGAAATAGTTTTTGAAATAACATTTGTGAGAAATATTGATTGAAAATCATTTGAAAGTAATAGATTTTTGAAATCTGGTTTTTACAAACCGTTGGACAAAGTTTATTTTCTGAAAGAATTTGATTGAAAATGATTTTGAAAACTGCTTTGGAAATAACAATTTTGAAATCATTCGAGATGGACGGCTTTGAAGATATTTCAATAGAGCGTTCGACATGATTCAATTTTCTGATTTTTGCTAATTTTCAAAACGTGATCACACATAGATGTAAGTGAAAAAAATAAAAATCGTGGCTGATTTTATGTGGAGCTGAGTGTGAATGATTGGGATAATTACCTTCTAGGTCAATCAATGCTTCCATACCACCGGGGGAACCGTCGTTCCTTCACTGTTCATCTCTCGGGATTTATCTCTATTATGCCTTGTGGGGCACGTCATCTAGAAAGTCCGAAGTGCTTAAGTTCGAAAGGTCAGGATACCCGAAGTGATACGGTCACACGAGCCACGGCCGGGGATTATCACAACATACTCACTTTTCAGGAAACTTGGGGAAATACTGCATGGGAACGGGTCTCCCATCGTCTACACGATAAGGTGTGTCTAAAGTCCAAATTACTCACTAACTACGCTGTGTCATGTATGGGTATCCGTAAATACGGGATCCTCTATGAATTTGTAGCGTGACATTGGGCTTTAAAGACACTCATGGTGCAGAGGAATCATGGAGAATTGAGCCCATGCAATCTTCAGGGTAAGGAAGAAGGGTGGTCAGACAGACGGCATACAAGGGGGTGACTACCCATGAAACCCGTCCTAGACACCGGATTAGGCAGCTGGACACTGAAGGCTTAGAGCTCACTATATGCTGGCTTTTGACTCGGATAATGGAGGATATATTTGGATCATGAGTATCAAGGCGTAGGTCGATGACCATCACGCCCCGTGGGTATAACCATTCAAATGAATGACCCGACTCATGGGGAATCAATCGTTGACCGATTGGCATCCTGTGACTCATGAATATAGGGGGTGACACATAGGAATGCATGTCTTAAGATACCCAATGCACCCCACAACCTGCAATAATATGAAAGCAGTAAATAAAGCGATGAAGTTAGCATCAACCTATTTACTAAATGTTTGTCTTGAGGGTGATAATTCCAATTTGGTTGTTTATTAACCTAAAAGGAAGTTAGCTTCATTCAATCCTAAGTGTCTCTTTCTAATCGTGAGCTAATTATTAACCCAATTGTTGTAATGTTTGTTGAGGATCTATCAAGTTTTATCTGTCCTCATCAGATACACACTCTGAGTGTGGAGTAGAATAATCCTAGAGGCTTGGAATGAATCTCTTGAAGGTTTTGAAAGAAGTTGGGGAATCCTGACAATCTTGAATGGAGTTCAGTCTTCCTTGAGTTTGAGAAAAACTTACTCAAGTTTTCCCCAGCAGAGTCACCATTCTGTGGAGGGTGATTTTTCAGTATGAGGGGGGTCTATCTAAATATGGTCTGACTGAAAAATCGAGACCCTAGAAAAATGCCATTCTGTGGGGGGTAAAAACCCGTTATTCTGACATCCCCCAAATACCTACTAAATCGTCCGTCTTTCCCAGAAATCATAAGGGGGAGTGCAAGTGTGCACTACACCCGCTCTCAATGGGCTCCACGTGACTTATGCCCTAAAGGCGGAATTGACTAGAGTCGCCACCTAGTTTGACCTATGATAACTAGGAAGGAAGATCGGGTTCTAAGAACCGTTAATTGACTCTGAGATTGTTGCCTATGGATAGGACTTATCTCGTAATGTAAGAGATTTTGTGTTGAGCTCGCACTGGGTTACACCCCTCAGAAGTGGCAACGACCACGACTTTGGATTGGTGCCCAAGGAAACCTCGGTCTCCAATTGTCGGGATTGCTTTCTTTCAAAACCTTTTTAGAGAGATTCATTTAAAAGCCAAGGATAGGATTAGGACAGGAGGAGAGAAAATGAGTGCATGAGGCAAGCTTTTCTGCCAAGCTAGCGCCAAATGAAAGGATTGATGAATTCGAATGAGTATAGAATGAAGATTTGAGAAAAGTCTGAGGTTGAGTGAATGAACAAGACTTAGAGTCTGATAGTTTGAAGTTTGTGGGAGCCGAAGAAGGTTTGAGCATTTTGAAAGATATGAGAGCCACCTTAGAGGGGGAAGGGGTTTTTTGTTTGGAATGGGGTCGCACCCTAGATGGGCCACCTACGTACACGCCTAGGTGAAGTATTCTGTTGTCAACTTCTCTTGTATCATTCTATGATACTAACCGTAATTCTGTTGGTTTGGTCTTAAAATCCAAGGTTTAAAAGAAAGGTTGTGGTTTTGAAAGAAAATTTGGTTTTAAAATCATGGTACGGTGTTAAAAGAAGTTCTACATGGCATAGCCATGTTCGAATTCTTGACCAAGTCCAGTTTCCCGCTGACTGGTGGGTCCTTCGTACAATGGTCAGGCCGTCAAGCCTTTCCAAGGTTCCATTCTTCCAGTTTTTAGGGTGTGTGATCCTGTAGTTGTTCCATTACGGCCATAGTACATTACTATGTACTTGTGGTGTGCTAATGTTCCCCTGCATGTTCCTGTTCTTACTGCACTTGCTCTGGCAAGTGCTTGGTACTGGCGGTTTTTGGGAAGGCCTATACAGGTCACGGTATGGTTTCCACTAGTATTTAATAGTCTTGTCGACTTCTCCATTGATCCCATGATCATTTACTTAGGTTAATTAATCTTCTGAGTAACTCCTCAGTAAGTTTGACATGGCTGTCATTGATCAGGGTACCTCTCCAATCCTTGGAGATTCCCCTTTGGTTTGGTTGTGTTCTCCCTTGTTGCTCGTTCCCACACGTTTGTTGTGGTTACTAAGCCTGAGTTGGTTTAGGCACTATGGCTGTAGTTGCATCAGATTATATCTTGTGAATGTTCTCGTAGCTGTATAAGCTATGTTGGCCAGGTATGGTAACCTTGATGGCGTTGTAGTTTGGAGTTAATCACTCCTGACTATGTCCTTAGTCAGTCGGTATACCTTGGTGGTATTATCTAGCTACTACTGTCCCGCAGACTTGTGTCTCGGGTTCCATTATTGTTCTTCCATCCGCGCCGTTGCACGCTTAGTGCTCCTTTTCATGCTGCTGTTGATTAGCCAGGGTTCGCGACTGCTAAGCATGTCGCCCCATGCTGTTGTAAGTTGTAGCCTCCTTATGGTTGGAGTGCTCATTCAACCGCTATTGAGTGCGGGTATTGTTGCTCAACCGGGAATTATCTCCGGAACTTCCAATCCTTGGTATCTACTATATGTCAGGTTCTTTCCTTCTCTCTGGCGTACTTTCCCAAGTTATACAATGGGGATGAGGTGGGCGGGACTGGTATTGTAGGTATCCGGTACACACCGGTGGTTCCTAACTAGCGTATCTCTAACGCTATCACTCAGCCCTTAGCCCTAAGCTTCTAATTCCTAACTCGATATTTCCTAAACTCGGTATTTCCAGTCATCAGAGCGTATCGCTCTGATACCACTTTTTGTAACGCCCCTACCGTTAATACTGTCATTACCGTCCAACCTCCTCGTACTTCCAGATTCACGCAGCGGTACATACTTACATACGGTGGGTGATACAATGTCGTTAGTCACCCACGTGACTAACAAATCTATTACTACTACATACAGCATCGGTCTGATGGACCGGAATCCCGAGTACTACACATTTACAATACATACTCCATTTACCAACTAAATACCACATTGCTCCATTCAACACTTTGCTCTTTTACAATACCATTCAATACCATATACATAACCGAGTTTACTAAGTTCCTTATACAAATACAATACCTCTTTCAATTCCATTCATACTCATTAAGAGTCTACATCTACCCATTCCTCACATCTACATACTTACAATGCACAAGGTGTGCCCCCTTAGTACACTACTACTTCAAGGCTACAAGTTCAACACTATTCTCTACAATCTACACTGTCACCGGTCTCTTACTGCGACCATGTCTGCTTCGGGTACCTGCACACTAAAAACGTTCCCCCTAGGGGGTCAGCTTTCGCTGCATATGATAACTGCATACCCCGCGTACTAGTGAGGGTACGCCGACCACTTGGTCGAATACATGCAGTTCATTTTATTCATACATACATGCATACATGCCTTCATACATAATACTACAATACTTTACACATGGAATACATACATACACTTCAACACATACAAAGTAAACCATACAAGCCAACAGATACATACTTACCTTTTCCGAAATCCACAATACACAATACATATACAATACATACGCAATACATACATAATACACCATACTTGTTAGCTCCTTTTTGTCCACCCGGGTTAATCGGGTGGAGATTACTCTTTTACTCATTACACCATACTTACGCATACATACTCATACTTTACTTACTTACTTACTCTTACTCATGTTAAGTTGTCGGGACCTCCAGCCCGGGGAGTACTCCGTCCAACCACCAGGATTTACTTGGTTCACCAATCCAGGATGCTACCCATTTAAGGGGTTTGGGTCATGGACCAGTTTAAGAACCAGGAATCAGATCCAACCTCTTGTGTCTCCTCATCCTCACGCGTGGCCGAAGCTATATCGGACTTCTACTCATCCCAATTTACTTATTACTTACGTTAGAAGTTAGGTAGTTAGGAATTAGTAGAAGTCACACATCCAAGCCACAATAATACAATACATTGCTCATATACACATCCATACGAAATACAATACGATACACAAGTACACTACAAGTTACAAATACACTTATTCTTCATCCATATATTTCATTAATTATACAAACTAGTGTTCAAGACAATAAATATCAAGAACACATAAATCAAGCACAAGTAAGTGCAATATAGTCTGATTCATGCATTTATCTTATTTAGGTTATCAAATAAGCACACAAATCGGGGTAACCAGATTAGGATACAGGGCATGAAGAAATCATACCTTTCACCGGGATTTACTTCACCGGGTGTTCCCTTGTTCCTTGGTTCACACTTGTTCCTCGACTCTTATTCTCGAACCAATGACTACATGCCAAATGATTCGATTAATTCTAAGCATTACAGTAATTACATAATTACCACACCCGTACTTACCCCGTTATCCCTTTACTTCGGTTTAACTTAATATTCTTAATTGCACAACTTTCTTACTTATGTACTTACTTTCTTACCTTTACTACTTCATCAATGGTGTACTACTATATATATACACATATGGGTATAAGCATATATATATGTATATAAATATGCTTACTATAATCATTAAAAAAAAATTGACTCGACCGACCTTACCCAGGGTCGGTCCCAAGGTCGGTCGAAGTCAGTAGGGTAATACGCTGGAAAATTTCAGGGCCGACCGACCTTGCAAGTCCGGTCCCAAGGTCGGTCCATTCCAGTAAGTTACATGACGGAAAATTTTAGTCCGACCGACCTTGCAAGTCCGGTCGCAAGGTCGGTCCATTCCAGTAGCTTTTATTACGGGAAATTTTCTGGCCGACCGACCTTGCAAGTCCGGTCCCAAGGTCGGTCCATTCTAGAAGGTTTCCGTCTTTGTAAATCTGGGCTCGACCGACCTTGCAATTCCGGTCCCAAGGTCGGTCCAGTCCAGTATTTGCATTTTTATTTCTGTTTTCAGTCCTCTCTTTTACCCATTACTTTCCCATTGTTCCTACACTTAATCCCACATGTTTTACCACTAAATAAACCTCCTAATACACCTTAGTTCATCCATTAACTCCTTACTCATTTCTATACTAATTTACACACTTGTTTTCTAAATTTCATTTCAGCGCTTACACTGCCTTCCCTTAGTTGCATTTTGCTACAGATTTTGGCTCCTACTTTCTCTATGCATATTCTCATCTACTAATGCCATTTCCAAGGCCTACAATGCATTACCTTACCTCCTCAAGTTCAACACTCTTTTTACTAGGTCATGCACATAAGTTCTCCTAGTTTCTCCAACACATTTCAACAACTCTTGCTACAGATTTTTACCTTCTCACTTCTCATACTACAACTACCATTCCATAGTTACCAATCATCTCTACTAACTCCAATACACACCTTGGTTCTCCCATTCACCAAGTCATTCTTAAATACATAATTCCTACCAAAATTTTGCCATAGTTCATCTACTTTTCTTACTTCTCCACATACACACTTTTTCATCAAATTCATTCCTAATCTAGCCACACCCATACAAGGGTCCTACCAGCAACCAATACAATACCAATTCATCAATACTTCCTCAATCCACAATACTAATACACATATACAATACACTTGGCTCTAAGGCCTATAATTCACATGCTAGTTCACAAATACCCAAAATTCCAATACTACAATACCAATACAATATTTTGGGTTCTTTAAATTGGTTTACCCATTCCCATTACTCTAATGCATTAAATTTACCATTCAAGAAAGAGCTCTTACCTTAAGCTCTTATTTCCTCTTTTCTTTTCCACTTCTTCTCCTCTCTTTCTTGCACAAATCGGTCACATGGGAAATGGAGTTGCCAAACTCCATTCCCATCACCCAAAGCACACATAAACAAGTGTAATTAAAATACTAACCCCTTAATTAATGCTAGTTCATAGAAATGCTTAAAACAAGATTTCTAGGGTTTACCTTTGGAGTGTTTTAGGAGGGGTTTTAGCCCTTGGTTCAAGAAGGTGAATCCACCACCATTGCAAGGTTGAGTTGATGCTCAAATGAGAGAGAGAAAACAAGGCATTACAAAGGGTAAAAATCGGTTATGAAAGGAGATGGTGAAAACATGAGTTTTTCATGTAGATTTTACCTTAATGGAGAGAGGGGACTCCAAGCTACACATTGATGCTATTTTCTTCACCAATGGGGTATACCCACGAAAATAAACTTCCTCATTTTTGGATTTTGAAAAGAGAGAAGTGTAGAGGAGGATGCGGGGAGTAAGAATATGTAATTATTTTTACATTTGGAGCTCACATGGAGGTAGAGCATGGAGAAGAAGAGAGAGCTTCCATTGTTGTAGTGGGGAGCTCAAAATCACAGCAAGAAGGGAGGAGGAAGAGAGGGAGTACGATGGGGAAGAAAGAAATGGGAGAGAGAGAAGAAAAAGTGAGGAAAGAGAGTACTTTTTCTACTTTTTGTATTTCTTTTTCTTCTTTCTTTTCTTCTTTCTTTCTTTTCTTCTTTCTTGTGTGTGAGAGGGAAGGGAATCGGCTGACATACAGCCCATTGTGGGTTTTAAAAACTTTATTTACAATAGTGGACACACTAGTTTGGTTTATTTATGCTTTTACCCCACAACTTCCCGTTTTTGACAGTTTTTACTATTTTCTCGTTTTATTGGTTTTATTGGCTCTAGACCTTCACTAATGTTTATTAATGACTATTTGGTTGACCAAAATTGTTACGAGTCTATTTGACCCGCTTTAAAGACGTGTTTTCCCGGTTTCCTCGAAAAACGCGTTTTAAGGTTCGTTTGTGTTTTTAATCCGTTTTAAGGATCCGTTTTCTTCAGGACTTGTTCCCTCGTAATTATTTAGGTCTTATTAAGCCCTTACAATCCATATAATACGCTAACCGAGGTCTCATACCTCCAATGGTTATTTAACGCTTATTTAGCGTTTTTCACTTTTTAAGCATTTCTTTATTTCTTTTGGATTTATTTTTCCTTACCAATATTACTTAGCCGTCATTAGGCCCTTAAATACGTATTAGATTAATTTAAATCCCTATATTTAAGTTCAGGGTATTTCAATCTACCCCCCTTAAGAACTTTGTCCTCAAAGTTGTTCGAGGTTATAAGTTTACAATGCTTAATCGTTCTTACATGTCTAATACCAAGGTCACACATTCTTCCTCCTTACAATTCCCCGAATCCATTACTCACGATCTCTACATTCCATACCATGCCAATGTACTATAATTACTCCAATCCACATTACTACCAACCATTGGTTCCACCTTACCAGGTTTTCACATATATACAATGCAAAGCTATCACTAGTAGAAAAAGACCCTACCGCAGCGGTTGTTTGGTACCTATGGCAGCGGTTGAAAACCGCTGCGATGGGTGCCGCCGCGATAGGTGAAACACTTAACACAGCGGTTATAGAACCGCTGCGGTAGGTACTCTAACGCAGCGGTTCTTACTAAGAACCGCTGCAGTAGACCTTTTTTTTAAAAAAAAAACAACCTATCGCAGCGGTTCTTACTAAGAACCGCTGCAATAGGTTTTTTTTTTTCCATTCCACCCTACAATTCTACCACACACACCCAAAATCAATCAAACCTGTTAAGATATAGCAATTAACAATGCCACCACAGTGGGGCATTAGATCAACCATTTCACCATTTAAATAGCCACCAAACCTATCTACAGGCAATAATCCACTTACATTTACAAATTTGAGCAAATTAATCAAACATCAACAAAATCTTTACAGAAACGACAATTGTTTCATGAGAATTTCAAAATCATCCTACTCAATCCTACCAAACCCTAGAAGCAACCTACATTAACGCTCATGAATTCTGCCCATTCTTCGAGCACCTCGGTTATATGTCCTTCGTTGTAACCGTCTACCAACTCTTCAAAAGCCTTGGAATTAACACAAAAAGAAATATGATTAGTTGCTAATAATACTTTGAGTTTAAGAATCAATGTTAAAAATTATCTACAAAACCAAAATATTTCGAGAATGCTTACCAGGTCTAGAGACTTCTCTGGCAAGAGTCTCGGTCCCGCTATCAAGTCACTCATAAACCGAATGACATAGTAGCCACATTCCGAACCTCCCGGCTGCTGTGGACACTGCACATGTATAACGTACATATTCAAAATCGATTTAACACATAAATTATAATACTGTTCCTATTTTAAAACTAATGAACATATTACAAAATTTGAATAAGGACTACAAAAATACCTTGACTACATTCCACGGAATCTTCTTAAATCTCTCTCCTCGGACTTGTGTCATACGCACAGATAAAGTAAAAGTTATCAACCGGATGATTAAGAAATAACTAAAAATTGATAATTAATCAAGTTAAGTAAATTCATCACCTCATCAACATGTTATATATAAGTGGCCTCTTGGGATGCCGAGATGCTGAGTCAAGCTGCAGGACTCTTGGGCTTTTTATACATAGAACGAGCAAAGACCAGTGTCGGCTGTTCATAGATTACAATACAAGCAGAACTTAATTCAATCAATTACATAATAAAAATATCATAATTTTTAAACTAACTTAACATTAGATAAAATTCTTACCCTTGATGAAGAGGCAGCATTATGTAAGATTTATCAGCAAGTGCACACGAATGTATCACAGTCGACAAGTACTGGACCAAAGCTTGGGGGTCAGATCCCATATTAGCTTCTGAACAGTAGTCAGGGCATAAGAACCCGAAACTACTATTCTCATGTACTTGGACCGCCTTGTCATCAACAAACCTGCACAATATAAAGAAACCAATATTATGAATTTAATTTTCAAATATACAGAGTAAAATGTGTACAAGGTATGCTAATTACTCACATGCAAGCCGATTTGAGAATCGACGCACTCAACCAATCCTTCGTGAACAACTCCACAAAATCAGTAAGATAGATTTCAAAACTCTGAGCGCCTGCATAGTAAAAAAGATCCGGTCTTGGTTCCATGGTAACCGAATCTCTTCCTGGCGGCGTCATCAATAGTGTGGAGTGCAACAGTTTCAGCATGGGGGGTAAGGCATTCAGAACCGCCGGTTGTAGCAAATTCGATCTCATCACAACTCTAGTCGCGGATGCCATCGAAGGATTAGCTGGTGCAACAACAACTCTCTTTCCTTTTGCCTTATCAGAATTTGATTGAATGTGTTCCTAATATATTAATTTAATAAGTATATGTTTCTACTCTAGGATATGTTAAAGAATAAGTTTTTTCATGGGGTTACCTGCTGCTCCCCAAGCCTAATCAATCTACAGGGCCACTGTACTGCATTGGATTCAGCTTGACGAAGGGTGGATATGTCTGCACTGGGCACCGGTATCTGACAATCCGCGTAAGCAGGCGCGTAACCTTCAACAAGCACCCGGGCATGGTACTCTCGGAGCGCTGTATTCCTCACGGTGTCTCCAGCACAAGACTTGAAAAGTTTTCCCCACCCTACTTCGACTTCGTCAACGCCAATCACTTGGAACAATGTGCAGTCAATTGGTTGCTAAATTTTCAAAATTAAAGATTTTAGATGCACATAAACAAGTGTATAATTTTTTTTTTTTTGTATTTGTAGTTAACATGTTGTTCTAACCTTGAGAGATGAATATGGAAATGGGTTGACGGAGTGAACACTACTGGGAGGCACTGCTGCGGGCTCTGATGCTTGTGCCTGATCTGGCGGTCTAGAAACCTCCTGACTCATCCTCTCAGAACGCATCATCTCCATAGCTTGAGCGATTGACTGCTGAAATTCATTTCGTAGTCGCTGCTCGAGCTCCGCATTCTGGCGTAAGTGCTCCTCATATGTAATGCTCCCTCCAGCACAGTGTCTCGACCCAGGATTACCGAAGGCTTGGCGTATACCGACATGACCACCAAAGCCTACTGCACGACCCGGATGATCCTTCTTCCCGAGAGCGCGGGAAAGTGGATCATCCTGCCTAACGGGCTGCCAAGTGCCCTGGGTGATCTGGGAGCTTAACTCTTCCTGTTATGGAGTTTAATAAGTCAATAAGGATACTTCGGTTTATTTAACTGCTATTGTTACTCTATAAATATAATAAACATTTTTTAAACTAAAAATCACTTACCATTTGGTTGATGACTTCTCTCGTGGCGTCATCATACTCAGCAGGTGCCGCCGGATTTGAAGGTTTCTTCCGTCGACTTAAGTCCCAAACCTTCATCCTTCGTTCGCTGACATTCGAGCCAGCTGGCAGCAACCCCTCTTTCTCCCACTGCGGCACACGCTGAGCAATACTTGTACTCCCCATGTGATGGGGGTAACGATTTTTTTTTGCATTTTGTTGTTGTTTCTCACGTATAGCCTACATATATGTATGAAAAGACAAATTATGCAAATAATATATGAAAAAGACGAATTAACCAAATGAACTCTAAGGACACTTTAAACATTATCATACAAAAGAACAACTACTAGTGTGAAACTCACCTTGAACTCAGGGGTCAAACGCTTCGCAACAAACTCATTCCACTGCTCTTCAGTAATACCATCATATTTTTGCCACGGTGGTCTCCGATCATCCACATCTTCACCTTCTGCCTCCTCTATCTCTGCGGGCTCCTCACAGTAAATGTACTGCCTCGTGAGCAGAGATCTGAAGTCTTTGAACTGTGTGGCAATCCCCTTCATCACATCATCCTTCAGAGAAGGATCTATACAGAATCGGTCCTATATGCACAAAAAAAATGGATTAGTGTAAAAAAGTAACTATATAAATCTTAAAACAAACTATTAAGTGTAACAAATACCTTGAGACGTTCAAATATCTGCTCCTTCAACGCCTGAGGCACTTGCTTCCAATTGTGGTTTATATTGAAATATGTACTCACCAAATGCCTGGCTAGAGCAGTGAAATCATTTTTCCAAGTACCCGTGGGCTGATTAAACTCATTGAACTCCAAAGGCTTTGTCGGGGGGCCTCTATTTGCTTTCAGCCCACGGGTTGCCCCTCGTTTTTTGGGTTTCTTGAGAGGCGGAGGAGCAACTTGTATCTCTTGTCCTTCCTGTGAAGGCCCTGCTGTCTCGGTCTGTGGGGTGGTCTCTACGTCTGCTTTCTTTGATTTCTTTTTACCACCTCGTGTGGTGCGTTTTGCCGGTCTACTATCCCCAGTCAGGAGCAGCTGTCCTATAGGATCATCAATAGGATCATCATCCACTGAGGAAAAAAAACACACACATTAGATCAATATTCATGGAACGATGTATAATTGCAAAAATAAACATAAATAATTAATTCTGATAACATTGTAACAACAATAATACGAATTATATAATGTAATTTCAACCAATGGTGTTACTAGACATAGAACATATATCATGATCTGTTTTCTACCCAAACCCCCTCATTATGGTCTGATCGAGCGTAGATGGTCTGAACATCATCATTTTGTAAATCATCAGTTGAATCATGCAACCCTGTATGCAACGATACAGTTTCATCTATCATCTCATTATCATCATCGTCGTTGTTTTCATCCTCAAACAAAACCGGTCTTCTCCCTGGAAGAACAACATGCCATCTACTAGCTTTTGGGTCTTCAACATAAAACACCTGGTCACAGTCTTTACCCAACACAAACTGATCTTCCTTATTAGTTGTAACACGTGAAAGATCAACCAAAATAAGTCCTTTATCATTTTGGAGTCCATGTCGGTTGTCCACCCAATTGCAGCGGAACAATAGAAACGAATCAATGTGATAGTTTAGTTCCCATATGTCCTCTATCACACCATAATACCAACTACTACTGCTCATTGGTTGAACCTGGTTACCTAGACCATATTCAGTCACCGATGCTTCAATTTTTACCCCACTGTTCTGATGTATTGATTTAGCATCTTGGCGTGCAGTGTAGTATGTGCATCCATTAATGTCATACCCTTCAAACGATACAACATCTGTTCCAGAACCAACAGCTAGACATCTGATTTCTTCACTGACATCTTCGGGGTTCAATGAAGCTTGCTCAAACACATATTCCTTAAACCATTGGACGAATACTCGATTTTGTTCTTTTTTAAGCCAGATACGGTTTTTGGTAGGGTTTTGTCGACTCAACTCAGCAATGTGAATATCGAAGTAGGGTTCAACAACCTCAAGGTGTTGTAGTACAAACAAATGTGCCTGATTAATAAGATCACGAGAGATACGAACAACCTTTTTGCCAATAACTCCTTTACCCTCAAATCTACCATGGTGACGTGGTTTGGGAATACCAATTGACTCTGCATCGTTCAAATAACTTGTTACGAATTCTGTGACTTCCTCAGTCACTGTTGCTTCGATGATACTGCCTTCCGGTCTATATCTGTTTTTCATTCTACCCTTCAGAATCCCCATATATCGTTCGAAAGGATACATGTAACGTAAGTAACCGGACCACAATATTTGATCTCTCGGACAATATGCACTACTAAATGCACCATTATGTCGAAGAAAGATGGTGGGAAATAAATCTCAAGCTGGCATATTGTCACAACAATTTCATGTTGCAGATCATCGAGGGTGTCTGAGTCAATTGCCTTGCAGCAGACAGCGTTGAAGAAGAAACATAATCGAGTTAGAGCATTTCTGACATTTTCTGGTAATATCCCTCGTATTGCAACTGGAAGAAGATGCAACATTAACAATGATAATCATGAGATTTCATGCCTAACAGTTTCAAATCCTTCATAGAAACTAGGTTCTTCCAGTTTGAAGAGTACCCAGATGGTACCTTCAATGTGTGCAAACACTTGCAAAAACTTAATTTTTCACTCTTAGAGAGGGTATAACACGCAGGAGGTAGATATGTTCGCTTCTCATCCTCTATTGGGTGTAGTTCTTTCCGTATGCGCAACTCTTGCATATCTCTCCTCACCTTCAATCCGTCTTTCGTCTTGCTGGGTATGTTGAGCAAAGTACCACACACTGCCTCACCGACGTTCTTCACAATGTGCATGATATCCAAACAATGTCGAACAGGCAGATGCCGCCAATACGGTAGATCCCAAAAAATGGAACGTTTTTTCCAAATGTTCTTCGGCGGCTTGGATGTGTTTCCAAAGACATTTTCAATGTCTTTTACCTTTGCATACACTTCCTCTGAATTCAAAGGCAGACGAGCCACACGAGTCTCGGGCTCATTGTTGAACAGCTTTCGCTTTCTCGAACGGTAAGGATGGTCTACTGGAAGAAACCGTCGATGACACATATAAACATTTTTGCCGCAGTGCTTCAGACGATCTGAACATGTGTCATCCTCACATACCGGACACGCTTTGAATCCTTTCACCGAGTATCCTGACAAGTTCCCATAGGCAGGAAAGTCGTTAACAGTACAGAACAACATCACCTTCAGTGTGAAATTTTCTTTCGCATGAGCATCATATACCACTGTCCCTTCATTCCACAACAAGTTCAGATCGTCGATCAGTGGTGCAAGATATACGTCAATGTTATGACCAGGTTGCTTTGGACCAGAAATTAGGAGTGATAACATAATGTATTTTCGTTTCATGCACAACCATGACGGTAAATTGTAGATCACTAGTAGCACCGGCCAAGTGCTGTGTTGACTGCTCAACGTGCCATACGGGTTCATCCCATCGGTACACAATCCAAGTCTCAGATTCCTATCCTCATCCCCAAAATGATGTTTGAATTTTCTGTTGATATTTCTCCACTGAGGTCCGTCTGCAGGATGTCTTAATTTTTCATCGATTTTTCTACCATCCGCGTGCCATCGTAAGTTCTTCGCATCTTTGGGTGGCAAACAACCGTTTGAATCTAGGAATTATCGGCAAGTACCACAATAATTTCACTGGACGATTTTTTTTCTAAAAGGAGGAATCCTCATCCTTGTCCTTGTACCGGGACAACAAACATTTAGGACACTTGTCTAGATGTTCGTATTCACCCCTATAAAGCACACAGTTATTTGGGCAAGCATGAATCTTTTTATATTCAAATCCCATTGGACACATCCATTTCTTTGCCTCGTAGGTGGATGTAGGAAGACCATTCTCATCAGGAAGCATATCATGTATCAGCTCTAGAAATGACGTGAAACACTTGTCACCAACTCCATATTTCCCCTTTAAGTTGAACAAATTAAGTACAGCAGTCAATTTTGTGTATTTAACGCACGAAGGGTACAAAGGTGTCTTTGATGCGTCCAACAATCTTTGATACTGTTCCGGCTTATCGACAAAAGTATCCGCAACATTTTCTAACATTTCATCCATTTGCACATCATGGTGAGTGGTCTCGCTGTCATCGAATCCTGAATCACTTAACGGTACCGACTCATTGATGGTATTGAAGGTGTGGGCGGTACTTGCGTAACGTGGATCATGAGCACTTGATGATGTTGAAGCACTAGCTGCAACAGTTTCTCCATGAAAATTCCATCTTTGTAATGTGGCATGAATCCACGGGACTTAAGATGAAATCTAATTTCCTCAATGTCTTCATATTTCCTTACGACCCCACAGTCAACACAAGGACATGAAATATTGTCCGCCTTTGTTATGTGTGTGCACTGCCGCTTTGAGAAACTCTTTCAGCTTCTCATCAAAATAGTGATCCCCTCGATCACCGTACATCCAGTCACGCTCCATTCTATATGTGAAAACAAAACAATGTTAAGATTGATTTGTCTTTCAGTTTCGTCTGCATTTGTATATGGAGCATGTTTCTACTGGATGTACGGTTGCAACCAAACTCAGCACTACTCTATGGTTACAACCTAACTAACGTAGCCTAAGTACTCTAACGTTCCAACGTAACTAATCTAGCCTTATTCTAACAATTCTAACACATTTAATTTAACTTCAACAAATCATTGCATTATTAAAACAAAAAATAAAGTTTAATTACTTACTTGTTTTAAGGTTGTACAGAGGGGGAAGCTAGGAGACTGCTTTGGTGATGGGCTGGAAAAGTACTGGTACAAATCCAATAGCAGATTCAGAAGACCTGACAAAGAAAAGTAAAGATTGTTATACACAAATAACAAAAAAATTAATTAATAAGACTAATACGATTCTAGAAAAATTCGGCATGACCTTTGCGTAATCGTGTTAATCTCATGCTTATCATTAAGCATTCACCAACATCTTATTTACCACGACAAATAAATTCAACAATTGACAGCAACCATCCTTATTCACAATCACTCAACCACGACAAATAAATTCAACAATTGGCAGCAACCATCCTTATTCACAATCACTCAATATTAACCACAACCACTTTTTCGCAATAATTAATTAAACAAACAAAGAGAAAAGATAGATGAAGATGTTGCCTTTTCACTCTTAGTCCACAGCAGAATAAATAAGGAAGAAGAAGTAGAGACCACCCCAATTACTGCAGACAGCGGGGAAGCAAGGAAATAATATTAGGGGGGAAGAAATCCATTATTATAAGCATTATCATATTAAGAAAATAAAAAAGAGAAAAAAGATAGATGAAGTTGTTACCTTTCAGCTCATGTTGCACAACAGAAGCAATGAGGAAGAAAGAGACATAGAGACCACCCCAATTACTGCAGACAGCGGTGAAGCAAGGTAATAATATTAGGGGGGGCAAGAAATCCATTACTATAAGCATCATTATCATATTAAGCACGTATATACTGCAATGTAATGGGAGAACATAGATGTTATAAAGTTATAGATCTTACCACTTTATTAATGTGAAACTTGAAGTTAATTTTTTTAATAGTTTGAGAATTAAGAACAAAATGATTTGTAGTTATTCATTTTCTTTTCGTAGTAGTTTTATTTACCATTTCAATTTATATGAATTTAAATTATAAATTTGTTATATATGAATTGTTTTAATACCGTACAAGCTGCTCGCAGTTTAAAGGCGTTTAATTAACATCTGTTTCAGCTCTATTTATTTATTTGTACTGTTAGTGTGCTGCTTGTTATGCAGTATATCTCCTCTGTTTTATTTGAGTTAACGTTTTTTTGTTACATTTTTCTTACGTCCCACGCTCTCTTTTACTTATAAAGGTTGTAATTTTTTTCAAGGCTCTTTGCGAAAAAAGTAATACAGTATACAAGTATTACTTTGATTTCAGCACCAAATTAGTCGTATCAAATTTGTCTAAAACAACATATTAAGCTAGTTTTTTACAGAATATTTAATTAATAGTCTATTTTTTTGCAGGAATTATGTAAAATTCTAACAGTAAACAACAAATATACATATGAATTCTCAAACTTTTTCATGTCAACAAATGACTTATATATGGTTTATGACATTGGTATCATGTAGTCATTATGTAATGAATTCAACATATAACGTTTAGATCTAATTAGTTTAGTAAAAAAATTCATATACAATAAATCTATTAAAACTTTTTTGAATTACAAACTTGTTTATTGGATCTATATAATGGAAAGTTAAAACTTATAGTGTGGAAAAAATTATAAATTATAAAATGGTATAATACTTGAACTAAGTTATTTTATATAGTAGATGTTTATATGCCTTATTTGTATATTGATTTGCATTTTTTTTAATATCTTTCATAGTTTCATAGTCATGTTATAATTCTAGTTCTATATTTATAATTAAATTTATCATCCGTATCATTAACCCCGTTTTATCCGTATCCGTACTTCCGTATCGCATACTTCAGATGACCCGTACTAAACTCCCGTACCGTTTTTTACAACTTTGGGTTGTATGCAGAGGGCACAAACAGCAAAAATATCAACTCAGGCATTTTATCGAACACCTTATATGCACAACTATTTATACTTATTCAATAATCTATCTATATTCAAATTATGCACACACAACTAAACTAACAATCAATAACTATATTACAACTAGTTATTCAATCAACAAGCCAATAATTAACATATTTCGAAGTTAGAAATCGGAATTCGAACCTAGGGTTCGCGCAGAACCGACGAACGACGCCTACGACCTCCTGGCGGAACGACTTGGGACGGCGACGGCAACGGCAACGGCGAACGATGGTGGCGCGCGCGGAAGGAGAAGGTGGCGGTGGTGGCGGAGTCGCAGGCGTCGAGAGTCGCCGTCGTCTTCTTCGTCGTCGTTCTCGCAAGATTATAGAAGAGAATGGGAGGAGAAGATGAACTGGAGCCGATTTGGGGGAAATAAAACAACTCTATCGCAGCGGTTCCTACTAAGAACCGCTGAGATAGGTCTGTAAAAAAGACCTATCTCAGCGGTTCTTAGTTGAAACCGCTGCGATAGAGTTGTTTTTTTTTAACGACCCTAGCGCAGCGGTTGTTACTTACAACCACTGAGATAGGTTTGCGGGATTTTTAAAAACGGCCTATCTCAGCGGTTGTGCGGTAGGGGCGCTGCGATAGACCATTTCTGTACTAGCGTATCCCCAAAGCAATGCAATACACATACAGTCCCGCAGGCACTCAGGTCATCTAGACACAGGACTCCTCTATGTCCCGCTGCCCTTAGAATAATACAATATGCTACACTGCTATCTTCTCCGGTATAAGCTTCTAACCAAATCCTTATTCTCAGTCTAAGGAAAATCCTTCCCAACAGCTAATTAGAAATCTTTCTAAAGCATCCAACTCCAAGTTCCAATTTATATTCATTACTTCTATCTTATGTGTGATTCTTGTGACCACTTGAGGGGAGCTTCGAGAATCATTTGACAGATCACATCAGTTGAACTATCTTTCCACCCCAATTTGTGTTCGGTTTCCCTTGATCTGATCAGGATCAAGTTCGACTTCCCACATCAGTTTCAAACAAGCAATTAATTCAATTATTTTCATGTTTATCTTTTTACTCTTCCTAGTCATTCATACATCCCCAAAGGATGGAATTTAGTCCATCAGTCATTCTCAATCTATTTCCCAATTGCTTTACTTCGAGATTCAATACCTAAGTGCTCATTTCATCAACCTTCACTACTTCCATCCATTACTCTCCATCGTTTCAAATATTCTAACTAGGGATTACCATACTTGTAGAATTTAGTTGTCCTCAATTTACTTCCAATAACTTACCTAGGTATACGCTACTCCTGGACTTCATTCATCTACTACTCTCATTCATTTCGTACTACATCTTCCAAGGCTACAATACTTGTGGAGCTCCGTCCACTACTCATTACTCTTCTTTACCAATACTCTTACACTGGGTTACAAGATGGGTATATTCGCCCTAAGGTATTTGCATCTCTCGTGCCTAATTACCATATTTACCATATGAATGAATGCGTATGTTTGTTTAACATAGGTACCAATCATCAATTCAATTATCGTTTGTGCTATGCACATTGTAGTTTATGTGTTTTATTCATGAAACTTACATTAAGCGGTTTTCGCTCTACCCCCCTTAAAAGGGATTACGCCCACGTAATCTACCATATGTTATTATTCTTGAACATTGGTTTATTCGATTCGGGCAAACTGAAGCATTTTAGCTTCATTACGGTTTATTATATAATGTACTTTGGTCAAAGGGTCTCAACCATACCAATGGTTTAGTCTTTGCACCAAGAATTCCTATATGAGTTTATTTAACCCATAATTAATTCGGTTCTAGCCTAATAGACTTCAAGGCATTAATAGTCGTTCTATTATACTTAGTAGGTATATTATCTCCTAGTTAGGGCCCACTAGCTTCTGCTGCGCGACCCTAATAACTTGGGTTACTCACCTTTTATGTTATCCTTAATGTGCTACACATCACCTTTTTATCCCTCTATTATGGGAATAAGGTTATTGACACAAATGTGGTATTCTTTTACCGCGTTTGAATTCAATGAGTATAGATTATAACCAGCTCACTGGTGATCTATTATGTATACTATTCGTGCTTTCAGGATTGTTGATAAGCTCCTCCGATTTATTGTCGGGCGAGGTTGAGTCACTACTTAGTTGTAGTGCTTCCTCTATTGTCACTAGCTTCTGAATTCTACCAGTTTCCCTGGTTCAGTACAAGTGTCTTTACTTGTATGACCTTGCATTTTCTATGCGTCAGTCCTAGTGACTTTCTTCAGTCTTCTTTCACCTTTTATTACCAATGGAATTCACATCTTGTGATTGTTAGTGTGCTTTGCACTCTTCGTGTTTGGTTAGCCTTAGGCCGCACGGTTTGTTGCTAAGTTTGTTTAACTGGCTTCTGTCATGTTTGTTGGCGAAAAGAAGGGTCTACTACGATTTACATTTTCCATATTCCTAGCTATCTCATTAGATCATTAGCTGTACAAGTGCCATACCAAAACACTCAGTCATACACAGTGCAGAGGCGTAAACACTTGGCAGTAAATCACTTATGTGATAGGGAAGAATATTTCTGCCTGTCTTCTCATACTTATACTCCGTGTCATTATCTAACTACTTCCTCATAACGGCCGCTTGTTGCGCACCATATCCTTACTCATTATACAACATCGTTTTTACTGATTCTGTTACAGTGGTAGTTTCTCTTTACTCATTGCTACTGTCATTGGCACCATTTCCTTTTGGCATGAACACTGAGGGTTTCTTCTATTGGTGTGTATGACGGTTGTCGTGGCATACCGCAATGTTATTATCTTCCCAATGTGGAGATGTTTTATTTCCAATTAGGTTTCATGTGTAGGTTAGATTACCTCACATTCCTTCATCATTCATGATGCAATTTACCAAGTGTCTTGGTTGACAATGGATGAAGTAGTTTATCGGGTTACAAGCTCTCTTGAGTGTGGGTCATTCGTGGTGTTCAATGGGTATTCACATTGATTGTTCCTGACAATTATTGTCTTTCCAGTGCTGAGCATTGGTTATAGGCTCTAGTTGTGCAGTTTCACTTTGTATGTATATCACCGGGACATCCCAAGGAACTTCAAGGGTTTTCTGGTCCCGTTCTTTAATTGAAGAGTATTTTATCACTGATAGGTGAAAGTTCTTATTGAGGGGTTTGTCGCCACTCATAAGTCTCATGGCAAGGTTACTATGTTAGTACCTGCTTATGTACTGCATATGGAGTATACTTACTCCTTTAAGTTGTGATGGTTTGAAATGTCTTTTCCTTGTTTCGTCGCCTCTTAGCAATATCTATATGCGTAGGCTTAATTGTTGTAGTAGATGGAAGCCTTTCCTATGGGTTCACATCTTCGCTACATTGGTGGTCTCCGATTAACGAGGGGTACCTTCCTTTGGGTTCTCGTGGTGTCCAAGTGTGGACCAGGCCATTGTTGGCCTTATAACGATTCCTAGCGCACTTGGTTTATGGCTTTTGAGCCTTATTGCTACAAGCTATGCTCTTTGCAAGCTGCTTATGTATGTTTCCACTCCTTATATACCTCACAAGTTGGAGGTATTACTGGGCTCCATGGCAAGTCGTGCCATCACGCTTCCGTTCATAGGAGACCCTTTTAGGCAATCTGGTGTTATCTTGTGCCTTTTGTGGTTGAGGGTATTTCATGTTAAGTGAAATCCCTTCGGTGTTCTAACCGAGTGTTCGTCCAGCTCCCGAGCTCTTATCATGATGCTTTGTCATTGTTGCAACTCAGACACTCTTCAAGGATTGCTCCTGGGTGTTGTTGGGTTATGCCGTTACATCCGGATAATGTTTGTGATGTGTGATTAACATACCGCCTTGTGGTATTGTATTTGAGTTATCTCTTTTTGGGTTAGAACGTCTCCCGTTCTGGGGTAGACTGTTTGTACTTGCTCCTAGTGCTTAAGACTAGGTTTAATATCCTCTTCAATGATGGATTATACTTCGTGGTAATCTTGTGATCGCTCTAGGAAGCTCTGTCCTGTTTATTGTTGTAGGATCGGGTGGCTAACTCAAACCAACTCAAGGTGTGAGTCTAAGAGTTGGTTTGACTCAATCGGTCTTTGAAAGTAAGAAACACTCTGTGATGTAGAGGCACTCAATCGAATTGATTAAACTAAGGGTGCGGAAGACTTTGAAGGAACTGAAATGAATTAATGCTCGAAAGATAGAAGGACTCTGTCGAACTCAGCAGGATACACAATATAAGTTATTTTATTTCCTGGTCAAAACAAAACAACTTATAATGCCCACTCAGTAGATGAGATCTACTTCGTGGTTTTCACTCACTCGCCCAATACAATTTCTGATCAGCTCAATGATAAGTGTAGTGAAAACTAGGTCCTACCTAGAAAGACTCTATGGATATGCACAAACGAATCTAGTACTTCTCTCTCTCTTTTTCTTCTCTCTTTCTCTCTCTAAAAAAGGCAAAGCTTTCTCTAAACAAATGCTCTAAATGATTCACTCTGGAAAGCTGCAATGAGAAACGAAATGACAACTCTCTTATATAGTGGAGCCGGTGAGGGAGTCTGCTTCCGAAATTTCTGCCATCTGAACGTTGTAGTTGCTTAAAATCCGGTCCTAACTTCTTTGTGAACGTTGCTAAGCCTTGGCCATTAATTTTCGGACAATTACCAATCCATTGGACGACTTGGCAACGTTCAATTATGACTCTCACGTTTGATGTAGCAGACTGACTCTGTCAATTCCGAAATTTCAGGAACCTATGACTCTTTCCTTGAATTTCGGAAGCTGGAGCCATATTTCGGAAGCTGGAGCCAAGTCTTCTGATTAGTGCCATGCTGAGAGAATTTTGGTCCAAGTCTGAGCGTTGATGACCGTTGTAAGTCAATGTAGTTGCTGTACTTGCTCCTTAATTTTCGCAACTGACCGACAGACTCTCTTGAATTATCAGAAAGTCAAGGCTTTGGATTTTGCTCACATTTTGCATGAATTTCGGCCCAAGGATGATAGTTGATGACTGTTATGGTTTAGTGGACGTTGCTTCTTGAATTTCGTTACTGATTGATGAATTCACATGGATGGACTCTCTCGCTCTTTCGGTAAGGACAGAGACTCATTCGATCTTTCAAGGTTGATAGACTCTGTCTTGTTTTGAGAAGTGTGATTGACTCGTTTGATCTGGTTGACTATCTCAGCAACACCTTCATACTCCAACAATTGTGCATCATCGTGTTCACGTTAGGCATCTGCCTTACTGTGTTCAGGCTGGGTATCGTTTCCAGCTGTCATGTATTTGCTTGATGTCTTTGAGACATATCCTTTGTCTATACTTACTAGTCTGTGCTCTTTGCACTTCCTAATCCTCATTCCTTATCTTCAGATGGATTCTCTGAGTTCCTTTATACTTATTACTTAGCTGAGTTCCTTCTCTTTGATTGTTTGAGGTGTCCAGTTGTTCTGGTTTAAATTTGCTCGGGGTCCGTAGAACGGAGTTGACTACTCCCCGTGTTTCGTACACTACATGTATACATACGTGGGGTACCTTGTTGATATGTTACCACTTACCCGACTACTTGTCAGGCCCACAAGCTCCTTCGGAGTGCGGTCATCCCACATCCCGTAACTTGGTACACCCGTAGTGTTTGTCACACGCCTAGGTGAAGTATTCTGTTGTCAACTCCTCTTGTATCATTCTATGATACTAACCGTAATTCTGTTGGTTTGGTTTTAAAATCCAAGGTTTAAAAGAAAGGTTGTGGTTTTGAAAGAAAAATTTGGTTTTAAAATCATGGTATGGTGTTAAAAGAAGTTCTTCATGGCATAGCCATGTTCGAATTCTTGACCAAGTCCAGTTTCCCGCTGACGGGTGGGTCCTTCGTACAATGGTCAGGCCGTCAGGCCTTTCCAAGGTTTCATTCTTCCAGTTTTTAGGGTGTGTGATCCTGTAGTTGTTCCATTACAGCCATAGTACATTACTATGTACTTGTGGTGTGCTAATGTTCCCCTGCATGTTCCTGTTCTTACTGCACTTGCAAGTGCGTGGTACTGGCGGTTTTTGGGTAGGCCTATACTGGTCACGGTATGGTTTCCACTGGTATTTAATACTCTTGTCGACTTCTCCATTGATCCCATGATCATTTACTTAGGTTAATTAATCTTCTGAGTAACTCCTCAGTAAGTTTGACATGGTTGTCATTGATCAGGATACCTCTTCAATCCTTGGAGATTCCCCTTTGGTTTGGTTGTGTTCTCCCTTGTTGCTCGTTCCCACACGTTTGTTGTGGTTACTAAGCCTGAGTTGGTTTTGGCACTACGGCTGTAGTTGCATCAGATTATATCATGTGAATGTTCTCGTAGCTGTATAAGCTATGTTGGCCAGGTATGGTAACCTTGATGGCGTTGTAGTTTGGAGTTAATCACTCCTGACTATGTCCTTAGTCAGTCGGTATACCTTGGTGGTATTATCTAGCTAGTACTGTCCCGCAGACTTGTGTCTCGAGTTCCATTATTGTTCGTCCTTCCGCGCTGTTGCACGCTTAGTGCTCCTTTTCATGCTGCTGTTGATTAGCCAGGGTTCGCGACTGCTAAGCATGTCGCCCCATGCTGTTGTAAGTTGTAGCCTCCTTTATGGTTGGAGTGCTCATTCAACCGCTATTGAGTGCGGGTATTGTTGCTCAACCGGGAATTATCTCCGGAACTTCCAATCCTTGGTATCTACTATATGTCAGGTTCTTTCCTTCTCTCTGGCGTACTTTCCCAAGTTATACAATGGGGATGAGGTGGGCGGGACTGGTATTGTAGGTATCCGGTACACACCGGTGGTTCCTAACTAGCGTATCTCTAACGCTATCACTCAGCCCTTAGCCCTAAGCTTCGAATTCCTAACTCGGTATTTCCTAAACTCAGTATTTCCAGTCATCAGAGCGTATCGCTCTGATACCACTTTTTGTAACACCCCTACCGTTAATACTGTCATTACCGTCCAACCTCCTCGTACTTCCAGATTCACGCAGCGGTACATACTTACATACGATGGGTGATACAATGCCGTTAGTCACCCACGTGACTAACAAAGCTATTACTACTACATACAGCATCGGTCAGATGGACCGGAATCCCGAGTACTACACATTTACAATACATACTCCATTTACCAACTAAATACCACATTGCTCCATTCAACACTTTGCTCTTTTACAATACCATTCAATTCCATATACATAACCGAGTTTACTAAGTTCCTTATACAAATACAATACCTCTTTCAATTCCATTCATACTCATTAAGAGTCTACATCTACCCATTCCTCGCATCTACATACTTACAATGCACAAGGTGTACCCCCTTACTACACTACTACTCCAAGGCTAAAAGTTCAACACTATTCTCTACAATCTACACTGTCACCGGTCTCTTACTGTGACCATGTCGGCTTCGGGTACCTGCACACTAAAAACGTTCCCCCTAGGGGGTCAGCTTTCGCTGCATATGATAACTGCATACCCCGCGTACTAGTGAGGGTACGCCGACCACTTGGTCGAATACATGCAGTTCATTTTATTCATACATACATGCATATATACATGCCTTCATACATAATACTACAATACTTTACACAAGGAATACATACATACACTTCAACACATACAAAGTAAACCATACAAGCCAACAGATACAGATTTACCTTTTCCGAAATCCACAATACACAATACATATACAATACATACGTAATACATACACAATACACCATACTTGTTAGCTCCTTTTTGTCCACCCGGGTTAATCGGGTGGAGATTACTCTTTTACTCATTACACCATACTTACGCATACATACTCATACTTTACTTACTTACTTACTCTTACTCATGTTAAGTCGTCGGGACCTCCGGCCCGGGGACTACTCCGTCCCACCACCAGGATTTACTTGGTTCACCAATCCAGGATGCTACCCATTTAAGGGGTTTAGGACGTGGACCAGTTTAAGAACCAGGAATCAGATCCAACCTCTTGTGTCTCCTCATCCTCACGCGTGGCTGAAGCTATATCGGACTTCTACTCATCCCAATTTACTTATTACTTACGTTAGAAGTTAGGTAGTTAGGAATTAGTAGAAGTCACACATCCAAGCCACAATAATACAATACATTGCTCATATACACATCCATACAAAATACAATACGATACACAAGTACACTACAAGTTACAAATACACTTCTTCTTCATCCATATATTTCATGAATTATACAAACTAGTGTTCAAGACAATAAATATCAAGAACACATAAATCAAGCACAAGTAAGTGCAATATAGTCCGATTCATGCATTTATCTTATTTAGGTGATCAAATAAGCACACAAATCGGGGTAACCAGATTAGGATACAGGGCATGAAGAAATCATACCTTTCACCGGGATTTACTTCACCGGGTGTTCCCTTGTTCCTTGGTTCACACTTGTTCCTCGACTCTTATTCTCGAACCAATGACTACATGCTAAATGATTCGATTAATTCTAAGCATTACAATAATTACATAATTACCACACCCGTACTTACCCCGTTATCCCTTTACTTCAGTTTAACTTAATATTCTTAATTGCACAACTTTCTTACTTATGTACATACTTTCTTACCTTTACTACTTCATCAATGGTGTACTACTATATATATACACATATGGGTATAAGCATATATATATATATATGTATATAAATATGATTACTATAATCATTTAAATTTTTTTTTTTGACTCGACCGACCTTACCCAGGGTCGGTCCCAGGTCGGTCGAAGTTAGTAGGGTAATACGCTGGAAAATTTCAGGGCCGACCGACCTTGCAAGTCCGGTCCCAAGGTCGGTCCATTCCAGTAAGTTACATGACGGAAAATTTTAGTCCGACCGACCTTGCAAGTCCGGTCGCAAGGTCAGTCCATTCTAGTAGCTTTTATTACGGGAAATTTTCTGGCCGACCGACCTTGCAAGTCCGGTCCCAAGGTCGGTCCATTCTAGAAGGTTTCCGTCTTTGTAAATCTGGGCTCGACCGACCTTGCAAGTCCGGTCCCAAGGTCGGTCCAGTCCAGTATTTGCATTTTTATTTCTGTTTTCAGTCCTCTCTTTTACCCATTACTTCCCCATTGTTCCTACACTTAATCCCACATGTTTTACCACTAAATAAACCTCCTAATACACCTTAGTTCATCCATTAACTCCTTACTCATTTTTATACTAATTTACACACTTGTTTTCTAAATTTCATTTCAGCGCTTACACTACCTTCCATTAGTTGCATTTTGCTACAGATTTTGGCTCCTACTTCCTCCATACATATTCTCATCTACTAATGCCATTTCCAAGGCCTACAATGCATTACCTTACCTCCTCAAGTTCAACACTCTTTTTACTAGGTCATGCACATAAGTTCTCCTAGTTTCTCCAATACATTTCAACAACTCTTGCTACAGATTTTTACCTTCTCACTTCTCATACTACAACTACCATTCCATTGTTACCAATCATCTCTACTAACTCCAATACACACCTTGGTTCTCCCATTCACCAAGTCATTCTTAAATACATAATTCCTACCAAAATTTTGCCATAGTTCACCTACTTTTCTTACTTCTCCACATACACACTTTTTCATCAAATTCATTCCTAATCTAGCCACACCCATACAAGGGTCCTACCAGCAACCAATACAATACCAATTCATCAATACTTCCTCAATCCACAATACTAATACACATATACAATACACTTGGCTCTAAGGCCTATAATTCACATGCTAGTTCACAAATACCCAAAATTCCAATACTACAATACCAATACAATATTTTGGGTTCTTTAAATTGGTTTACCCATTCCCATTACTCTAATGCATTAAATTTACCATTCAAGAAAGAGCTCTTACCTTAAGCTCTTATTTCCTCTTTTCTTTTCCACTTCTTCTCCTCTCTTTCTTGCACAAATCGGTCACATGGGAAATGGAGTTTCCAAACTCCATTCCCATCACCCAAAGCACACATAAACAAGTGTAATTTAAATACTAACCCCTTAATTAATGCTAGTTCATAGAAATGCTTAAAACAAGATTTCTAGGGTTTACCTTTGGAGTGTTTTAGGAGGGGTTTTAGCCCTTGGTTCAAGAAGGTGAATCCACCACCATTGCAAGGTTGAGTTGATGCTCAAATGAGAGAGAGAAAACAAGGCATTACAAAGGGTAAAAATCGGTTATGAAAGGAGATGGTGAAAACATGAGTTTTTCATGTAGATTTTACCTTAATGGAGAGAGGGGACTCCAAGCTACACATTGATTCTATTTTCTTCGCCAATGGGGTATACCCACGAAAATAAACTTCCTCATTTTTGGATTTTGAAAAGAGAGAAGTGTAGAGGAGGATGAGGGGAGTAAGAATATGTAATTATTTTTACATTTGGAGCTCACATGGAGGTAGAGCATGGAGAAGAAGAGAGAGCTTCCATTGTTGTAGTGGGGACCTTAAAATCGCAGCAAGAAGGGAGGAGGAAGAGAGGGAGTACGATGGGGAAGAAAGAAATGGGAGAGAGAGAAGAAAAAGTGAGGAAAAGGAGTACTTTTTCTACTTTTTGTATTTCTTTTTCTTCTTTCTTTTCTTCTTTCTTTCTTTTCTTCTTTCTTGTGTGTGAGAGGGAAGGGAATCGGCTGACATACAGCCCATTGTGGGTTTTAAAACTTTATTTACAATAGTGGATACACTAGTTTGGTTTATTTATGCTTTTACCCCACAACTTCCCGTTTTTGACAGTTTTTACTATTTTCTCGTTTTATTGGTTTTATTGGCTCTAGACCTTCACTAATGTTTATTAATGACTATTTGGTTGACCAAAATTGTTACGAGTCTATTTGACCCGCTTTAAAGACGTGTTTTCCCGGTTTCCTCGAAAAACACGCTTTAAGGTTCGTTTGTGTTTTTAATCTGTTTTAAGGATCCGTTTTCTTCAGGACTTGTTCCCTCGTAATTATTTAGGTCTTATTAAGCCCTTAGAATCCATATAATACGTTAACCGAGGTCTCATACCTCCAATGGTTATTTAACGCTTATTTAGTGTTTTTCACTTTTTAAGCATTTCTTTATTTCTTTTGGATTTATTTTTCCTTACCAATATTACTTAGGCGTTATTAGGCCCTTAAATACGTATTAAATTAATTTAAATCCCTATATTTAAGTTCGGGGTATTTCAAGAGGATTAAGTGGGCATAGACATGGATGTTTTGTTCGCTTCAATCTGTGCAGTAGTCCATCGTCATGAACGAGAAGGGACTTATTTACCAGTAAGATTGTAAATTACCAGGAGTAGACAGAAATAGATTAGGGATGTATGTTGTGAGCTGGGTTGCAAGGAACCATGAGGAAGAGGATGAAATAAGGTGTATGTTCTCGTGAGTGAAGAAAAATGAACGAGGCACATAGCAGGTATATTTCTCATTCGCCAGTTTGATTGCAACATCACCGTAAATGAGGGATGGAGAAAGCAGTGGGAGATGTTGCTCCTTGTTCTTCAGTTTGAGTTGCAAAATATACGATGAATGAATAGATTGAAGGAGGCGCAGAGCATATACGTTTCCTTGTTCGTCTGAAGAAAAGAAAAAGAGAGGACCAGTTTCTATGTGATATATGTCGGTAGAGTAGTTGAGGAATGGTCGATGGAGAAAGGCGGTGGCTGTGAGTGTCAAGTGCTTGAGGATGGAGGAAGGAAACAGAATGTTGTTGATTCGACAAAGAACGCGCTGAATCATTTGTTTCTTGTTTGCTAAATTATCGACACTTGAGAGATTGAGGGGAAGGCGGAGTAGATACGTAACTCATTCGCCAGTAGGTTTGCCAAAATTACCGGGGTGAAGAGAATGAAGGAATCAGTGGAGCATATGTGTTCCTGTTCGATTACCCCGTTATCCCGTTATCTCGGTTTTACTCTTGTCAATTTAAGCTCTTACTTCTCACTCACTTCCAACACTTGTTTATACTTCTTAGGACCTTTAATGGTCACCAAAAAACTCCTAAACAACTCCTAAAACCAATACCAATCAATCCCCCATCTTCTAGGCACTTTGAAACACATTATGTGCATTTTTGGGGGTGGTCCGGGACTTGGTCCGCACCCAAGGTCCCGGACCAATACAGAAATCAACTCTCGGCTTATTTTTACTAGTGGTCTGGGAGTTGGTCCTGGACCTAGGTCCCGGACCAATTCATGCGTTCACTCTCGGCCATATTTTTGATGCGGTCCGGGACTTGGTTCCTATCCTAAGTCCCGAACCCTGCTAAAAACTGCTATTAAGGTAAAATTTTCAACTCCAAATCAGCCCCTAAACCACCCTCAATCATTCCCTAATCTTTCCACAAGTTTCCTACATAATTAAACACCTCAAAACATGCTCTAAACCTCTCCAAATCTTTGGTTTAATCCATCACCCAATTCTTACTCAAATTCAACAAATTCAATTTTCACATTCTTGCATTTTGCACACTTGTGCATTTCTACTTCCTTTTGATAGTTCTTACCTCTTACTGTAACACCCCATCCAAAGCCTATCGTGGTTATCGCAATCTGAACACTTAATCGAATACGTCACAGCGGAAATAAACAACACTTGGACCTTGCCACGGTCTGATCGTTAGAATATACCGGCTTAAATACTTACAATACTTAACCAAAATACTTATCCCACTCAAAACATCAACATTCACAATCCCACAACCAACCGAGTACTAGTATCTCAAACGTAATCTCATACTTACAACAGTTTAATATAAGCAGTCGGGTGCACAGGCGCAACCCGAACTCAAAATAAATGTCCCAACCTAAGTCTAACCGCTCCTACTCTCGTAGTGCGTCCTCATGGGCCTCTTACCTGCAAGTGTAAAAATAGCCCCCGGGGGGGTCAGCACGAATGCTGGTACACCCTCTCATGGCCCCCAAGCTAACGGGGCTACGACGACTAATTGTCGATAGCATGGAAATTGATTACATACACAAGCATAATATGAAGTGCAATAACAATAACCACAGATGAACATATAGTTCACAAACAATGAACGACTCAAGCGTTCCCTTATCAAGTGGGTTAGTAACCCCCTCCTTAGTCCTCATTTCCTTAATCTCAGTTTCTTACCTTACCTTAATCTTAATCTCAATCTTAATCTTAATCTCAATATACAAACCTTTCCTGGAAGGGATTGGTTGTAGCTTAATTCGAACCTGGGATTTAGGTGATCCCACCGCACCATCTTAATGCCACCTACTCTGGACGGGAGTCCAGCGTAGCTGAGCCGGCAACCGGCCCTAGGCTACAAGTCCGAAGACAAGTCCTTAAGCGGAGGGCGGATCTGATTCAGATACCGTCCCCCTTTTTCCTTAGCATGCATGACCGGAGATCGGTCCCGGGTTTCCTCACTCAAGTTCCAGTTAGTAGACCTCTTAAACACCATGTGCTAGTTAAGTCTTAACGGGCATTAACCAACAACCATCAAACTTAACTCTTATTCTTAACTTAGTAAGTACTAAACTTGGTTAGTAACAATCTCAAGTCTCGCGGGTTAGTGTAGATATAACACAATCACAACGAGAACAATATAACCGGTTGCATGCTTTATCTTGTTTTAGTCATAGCAAATAAACAGATAGCACACAAGCCGAGGGACACCTCGTTAGCAAGCAGGTCACAAGAAGGATTGTACCGTTCACCGTCGACGATCGTTCGGTTTATCTCCTTCCAAGTCCCAATTCACAAAGCCTAGAACATTGATTCAGTTTTAGGTTATTATCAATCCAACTCAATAGAATTACTTAACTTTCCTAGACATCAACCTTTACCCATTGTTTTTCACTAAGCCTTATGGTTTTTAACTTGACTCCTAAGTACATCATTTCCTCATTCCTCATTTATTACACTTACTCTCCCACTTAATGACCATCACACCCACCAAAGAAGTCCTTAACAATCTCATAACATCCATACTTAATTATCCCCATCATTTCCTAACCTTAAACAAGGTTTTTGGTCCATACAGTGGCCTGTCCGAACTTGTGTCCGGACTTCCCAAGTTCGGACACAAGTCGAGACTCAAAACTGAAAACAGACGCCTGTCCGAACTTGTGTCCGGACTTCGGAAGTTCGGACATGGGTCGAGGAAAATTCAAAGTAGAGGCAGACACGTCCGAACTTGTGTCCGGACTTCCAAAGGTCGGACACAAGTCGAGACCCTGAAAATTTTCACGCAACAGGGCCTGTCCGAACGTCCATGTCCGGACGGATGTTCGGACAAGGCAAAACACTCATTTTCTAAGCCTTCAAACACTTAACCAATTTTCACCAAACTTCTCCTAAACCCTCATAATGTCTCCTAACATCATTTGGTACACTTATACCCTCATACAACATCCATAAAACTCATTTTCTATCTCCTTAAACACATTAAATCATTCACCAAGATTCACCTTAATCACTATACATTTTCCTTGTAATAATGCTAACACTTGTAATGCCTTCCTCTAGGTTCCTAGGTGGCGGTTCATACCTAATGTAACCACTATGCCAAATGTTTTCTTCACCACTATAACATCATCTCCCAAGCATCTCTCACTATCCAAAACTCTCTTAAGCATTTACTTAATGTTCCTTCACAACCTAAACTTCCTTCCTAGTTGTTTACCAACTTTTACCTAAGTTCTAAATACTCAAATACATTCTCTTGACTCATAAATCTTCCATGGTGATACCTAAGTCATTATAAGTCATTAAAACACCTTAACTTCACCCTTTTTCACCAAGACAACGTATAGAACATTCCTAGTACTTCCTTAGTCATTAAATTCCCTTAGAATATCCTAAACACTTAAACTCTCCTTTAAATTTTTGCCATAGGTTCTCTAGTATATAGTACCTCCTAACACATGGTTTTTCTCCATCAAACAACCAATACCACACAAATTCTCATCACAACAACTTAGCACCCAATTTGCACCAAAACCACACCACCTCATCATATAGTGCTTAAACTTAAAATGCTTGGCACTTAGGCCCTTAAATGACAATAATCTTAACCACTGAATTTCCACATATATATGCCTTCAACCTGCGAATACACTCAACAAGGCTCCCATTGAAATAAAATGCTTCTTGTACTTCACCTTTATATTCTTAAACTATCTCTTTTCTCATTTGCTCCTTAGTCTCAAGTTCACAAGAATAGTCATTGTTTCTCCTAGGTTTTATAGCACCTTCCCAATATAATCTCTACACTAAACTCATCATATACCCACATCTCATTCCCTTAAACAACAAAACACCTTAAGGTAAGTAATTTACCTTGTTTTCTCACAAGCTTAAAAGCTTTTCTCCTTAGGTTTTCTTTGTTCAATCTCGGTCACCAATGTGATTCTCCTTGCCAATGTTCTAACCAATATCCAATGACTCCAATGAGTACTAGATAACACATTAACCCTAAGGAACAAACCCTAGGTTTAAAAATATGTTTTAAGGTATTAATGTGATTGTTTTACCTTAGTTTCTCAAGACAAACTTGGATGTGAAGCAAGAAGGACCTCCTCTCTCCTTTGAAGAGTAGCAACAAGCTAGAACAAGGCATAAACATGGAGTCCCATGAGTATATATTTTTGGACATGTGAAGAAAATGGTGGAAACCTAGATTTTCTTACACTTTCTTTACCTTAAGAGAATGGAGATGCCAATGGAGTCTCCAAACTTGAATTTCCTCCTCTAATGGTGGTTTGACTTGGCACCAAAATGAATCTCTTGAAGTTTTGAAAAGATAGAAGGAGGAGCTTGAGCTAACTAAGAAGAATATGTATTTTGTTTTGGATTTGGAGCTAAAATGAGCAAGATGTGTGCAAGAGAAGGTGGAGCTAGCATGGAGAGGAGCTTCACGTTAATGGAGAAGAGAAAGAGAGCAAGAAATCGTGTGAACAAGGAAGAATGAAGAAGTGAGGAGAGAGGTAAGCAAAATGTGATATTTATCTTAAAGGTGAATAGTACTTTATGCTTTATAACTTACTTATTTTGCTTTCTCTCTTTACTTAGCTAGATAAGTGTGGTGAGTCACACTTAAGAAACCGGCCCCCCCTTTAGTGAATGAGGGTAGTTTAGTCTTTGTTGACCAAATGTCTCACTTATATAGACTTATGTTATAACTAGCTTAATTAATTCACTATTCATCAAAAACAAGGCACATTGTTGTGAAATTTTGATTTCCCATTGATATAGGCCTCAAATGTGATACTATATAGTACACATATTAATTAAAGAGTAATGATGGACATTTAGCCATTCAAAACCATTTACAAGACATTTTTCAAAAACGTGCTTTAAGACTCCTTAAGCACATTTTGTGTTTTAACTAGTTTTCAAGCTTGGTTTTCTTTGGTAATTGACTTAAAATGACCATTAGGATATTACTAAGGTCTTAGAACAATATTTGGGTACTCTCCCTGTCTCTCCAAGCTTAGAGCACGTTTTTGCTTAAACTGCTTTTTTTTGGTGTTTCCTTATATTTTCTTTGATTAGAAATGTTTCTTAATGTTTCTAAGGCATTATTTAGCCTCCTTTATCTTAGTTTATCATTAAAAACACCATATCTAAGTTTTGGGGTATTTCAATCTACCCCCCTTAAAAGACTTTGTCCCAAAGTTCACACATGTGCTTAACCATTCACGGTACACATTTCTCTTAATCTTAATACCACATCTTATATTCACATTCATACATCTCAAGACTCAAAGGTCAATCTCAAATACAATACATAAGTATTATACATAACTCAAAACTCAAACTACACCGAAGTGTAGCAACTTACACAAACTCAATAACTCAAAACTCAAACTTACACCGAAGTGTAGCAACTTACACAACTCACATATTAAACAACCAAACAAACGACAAACTGATCGTTTCTTAACTCAAAAGCGAGGAAGCTCTACCCCCCTTAAAAAGGGGTAGCGCCCTATACCCTATACAACGATCTAGTCAGTAAATAAAGAAGGGTACTTCGCCCCTCATCTTATCCTAATTCCCACGTGGCCTCTTTCGACATCCTGGTTAGACCAGAGAACCTTCACCAGTCGTACTGACTTGTGGCGATGTCCCTAGTCTTACTGTCCAAGATTCTCTGAGGAGTCTCCACGGATCTCATGTTTGGTTCTAAAGTCAACCTCTCAGGTTTCTAACACATGGGAGGGTGGTGCATGTATTTCTTCAGCTGTGAAACATGAAAGACATCATGCACTTTTACCCAACTCAGCAGGTAAATTCAACCTGTAAGCAACCGGGCCCACCCGCTCCGTAATCTCATAAGGACCAACAAATTTCGGGCTTAATTTGCCCCTTCTCCAAACCTGAATACACCCTTCATCGGTGATACTCGCAGAAATACCCGGTCGCCCACTGCGAACTCCAGGTCCCGTCGTCGAACATCAGCATACGACTTCTGCCTATCTTGAGCAGCTTTCATGTTCTCCCTGATTTGCTGAACTTCAGCCTTAACTTGTTTCCAAGTACTCTGGTCCCTATAATGACCGTCTCACTCGACTCATCCCAGCAGAGCGGTGTACGATGGTCTAACCGTACAACGCTTGAAAAGGTGCCATCCTTGATCGAAGCGTGATAGCTGTTGTTGTATGAAAACTCGATCAGATGCAATCTGTCATCCAACTGCCCTGGAAGTCTAAGGCACATGCTCTCAGCATGTCCTCGAGTGTCTGAATAGTACGCTCAGTCTGACCATCTGTCCGAGGATGGAACGCGGTACTTCAGTTTGAGTTCTGTACCCAACGCTTCTCTGGTAGCTCTCCAGTACCTCGAAAGGATCTGGTATCTCTATCTGACACTATGGTCTTTGGTATGCCGTGATGCCTCATGATTTCTTCTCAATAACTCAGCTAATTTGGTCACCTTCCAAGTATCCTTCATCGGTATGAATCGGCTACTTTGGTAAGGCGATCCACCACCACCCATATCATGTTGAGACCTCCCCTAGCAGGTGGAAGCCCAACTACGAAGTCCATGGAGATATCATGGAACTTCCACTCCGGAACTTTCATCGACTGTACCATTCCGCCCGGTCGTCTGTGCTCGAATTTCACCTCTGGCATGTGAGACACCTCAAGACGAACTCGGTAACATCTGTCTTCATCCCCGACCACCAGAAGTATCTCTTCATGTCTTTATACATTTTAGAGGCTCCCGGATGGATGGAAACTGAAGAACAGTGTGATTCTCTAAGTATACGGTCTTTCAGATCGTGTTACCTCGTGGTATGCATAACCGGCCCTTAAGTCTGATCAGATCATCATCATGAAGTCTGAAGTTGTATTTCTGACTCTCAAAGGTACCATCTGTCAGCTTCTGTCTGACCTCTCTCATATACTCATCAGTCCTCTGAGCCTCTCGCACCTCATCAACCAAGCTGGAGAAAGAAACTAGCGAATGGAGTGAGTGTGCTCGACGGCTCAGGGCATCTGCTACAACATTGGCCTTCCCTTCTTTGTATTGGAGGTCATGTCATAGTCTTTCAGAAATTCTAACCATCTCCTCTGTCGAAGATTTAACTCCTTCTGAGTGAATATGTATTTCAAAACTTTTGTGATCGGTGTAGAATCGTGACACTAACCCCATATAAGTAGTGGCGCCATATCTTCAAAGCGAAGACTACAGCTCCCAGCTCTAAATCATGTGTGGGGTAGTTCTTCCTCATGTTTCTTCAACTGACGTGAGGCATATGCACCACCTTGCCATGTTGCATGAGCACGTAACCCAGCCCTCTGCCGGATGCATCACAATAAACCTCAAAGCCCTCTGTACCGTCTGGAATGGTCAGTACCGGTGCAGTGGTCAGTGAGTCCTTCAAGCGCTGAAATGATCTCTCACAGTCAACTGTCCACAGAAATGGTGCGTCTTTCTTCATCAGACTGGTCATCGGCTTCGCGACCTTGCTGAAATCGCTCTAAACAACCTCCTGTAGTAACCTGCCAGACCGAGAAAGCTCCGGATGTCGGTAACAGTCTTCGGCCTTGGCCAGGTACGTAGGCAATCAATCTTTGCTGGATCCACTGCGATCCCAGCATCTGAGATGACATGACCCAGAAAGAGACCTGGTCAAGCCAACTCACACTTGGAGAACTTAGCATATAGCTGGTTCTCCCTCAATATTTCTAACACCCTCCTCAAATGTTCCTCATGCTCAACCTTAGACTTTGAATATATCAGAATACATCAATAAAAACCACGACCGACTTGTCCAGCTGCTCCCGGAACAAGCGGTCATCAGATCCATAAACTTCGCTGGCGTGTTCGACAAACCGAACGGCATCACTGTAAACTCATAGTGGCCGTATCGTGTCCGGAATGCCGTCTTCTCAATGTCCCTCCCTCCTTAATGGCTATCTGATGATACCCCCGATCTGAGATCAATCTTGGAAAAACACAGATGCTCTTCAACTGATCGAACAGATCGTCAATCGGGGTAGTGGGTACTTATTCTTCACTGTTACTTACTTGCATTCAGCTCTCTGTAGTCCGATGCAGAGGCGAGACTACCATCCTTCTTCTTCATCGAAGAGGACTGGCGCTCCCCATGGTGACACACTTTGGTCTAATGATCCCTTACCAACAAATCTTTCAGTTGTTCTTTTAACTCAGTCATTTCTGCCGGAGCCATACGGTATGGTGCTTTGGCTATCGGTCCGGTACCAGGTAGCAGCTCAATGGTGAACTCTACCTCCCGAGTGGGTGGCATGCCGGGCAGTTCCCGTGGAAATAAGTCGGGGAACTCCGACACTACCGGTAAGTCGGGGTCGAACTCAGGGTCTCTCTCTATGTCCTGTACATAGCAGAGGTATACTTCTTCCTTTCTCCTTAATTCTCTATACATTGCCATGGCGGTGATGATCTTAGTCGAAGGCTCTCTGGGCCTCTGGCGGTATGATATTGTTACCCCAGACGGACTCCTGAGCAGCAATCTATGCTCGGCGCAGAGGATACGTCCCTTGTGCCGCTCCAACCAGTTCATCCCGAAGATAACATCAAATCCTAGCTTACTGAACTCAATGAAACTGACTGGGAAGTCTTCCCCTTTAATGCTGATGGTGGCTCCTCGGTAGTAACGAGTGCAACGAACCTTCTCCTTAGACGGGAGCGTAACCGTGAAGTCGGGTAGCTCCTCAGCGTCTAGCCCCAACCTGCTCGCAAATGATGCAGAGACAAAGGTATGCGAGGCCCCTGAGTCGAAGAGAACTGATGCCTCAATCCCATTGATCGGAAAGGTGCCGGTGAGGATAGTACCGCTGGCGTCGGCCTGTGCCTCTGTAGTATGCTTAGTGCACCTTCCGTACCGAGTCCATAACCTAATTGTGTTCACAAGCTTCATGAGTATTGATGGTATAACAAGAGTCGTAACAATTTATATGAACAACACTGTTATTTTATTTATGACCATCCTGTTTACAACATGTGCTTCAATCTTACATCTCATTTCTCATCTCATTCTAACATTACATGGCTAATATTGTCTAAAGGTTAGGTTTAATCTTCCTGGTCTCATATGCGTCGCATTGATTACTGCTGACGGTGCTGTATTCAGCTTGATTCTCTTAATCCCATGGTATAACATCCTTGATTCTCCTCCCAAAATTAATACATCACCTGACTTAAGTACTATCTTATCTGCACGGTCCGCACGCTTCTGCTCGCCGTATAAAAACTCCGCATCATCTCCAATGGACCAAGACACTACGGGTATCCCTCTTTCAAGAGACTCCGTTGTCTCGTCCTTATCCTGGTGTAGTCCCAGTTTCCCATCTTTTTCGTAGAAGTTTACAATGCAAATGTCTGGCTGGATGTCTGGAATCGGTTCAGCTTCCAACTGCTGAGCGATTTCCATGACTTGTGTAATAACTGGATGGAACTCTTCGGGTATTCCCGGTGGTGAGACTCCATCTTGCTCCCTTGTGGTTTGGTAATTCTTGGCATACGGATTCCAATCCTTGCCCAAGCTCATCATCTTTAATTTCATCCTTGCTCCCCCTGGGTACTCCGGTGTGTAAAAACCTCCCGGTCCCATTCCTAGTTGATTGCATCTCCTGATGATGGCTATTTGTGCTTCGGGTGTCAGGTATCCCCTTAATAAAATCATACCTGGGCGGATAACCTGACATTGTTCGGTTGGAAAGTGTGGTTTCGATGTCGGTGTGCTCCGGGTTAGATGTAGATGGTATGGGGTAGCAGATGTTGAATCTTCCTAAAGTGGTAGTAGGTTATGTCTTACTTAGGTTCTAATCTCATCTTATTCTTACTTAACTCATATATTTCACCAAACATGCATGATAATGCGGTAAGCAGGTAGTTTTATTACTAAATGGTTATAGTGGTACCTGGCCTCGATGAGGGCTCAGGCTCATCGTCCCGGTCCACCATGTGTAGAGTGGGCCCCGTCTTCTGGGTCGCCCGTGGGTTCTTGTCCGCCGGCTGCTGCACTTTCCTCTGACCGTCAGATCCAGCTCCCTGATCGGTCTTGCCCTTGCCCCTGGTATCGGGCCTATAGGCTCTGCTAGCAGGGTTCCGGTAACACTCGTATGCCCGGTGTCCATACACTCCGCAGAAGTTGCACTCCACCTTATTCCCCTTACAGTCGAGCCCGGGGTGGTCCTTGTGACACCATCTACAGATGAAGCGTCGCTGGTAGCCACCACCGGCTCCCCTCTCAGTCTCAGATCCTGATGATTCATATTGTCAATTCTCACATCTCAATTGGTTACTAATTTATTTCTTAACTCATTCAATATCAATCTCCTTACCCTTTGGCGCCTTAGAGCGCAGGGGTGTAGCTGCAATAGCGTATGTCAGCTTCAATGGCTCTTCCGAAGCCTTCTCCTTTTCCTCCTTCCCTTTCGGGTTCTGATTCTTCTGGGCCTGAGGCTGGTACTTTTGTTTCTTGTACCCTCCTTGCCCTTGACTCTCTGAGCTTTTACCAGCACTCTTCCTCTTTGCATTCTCCTCGTCCCTCAGCTGGACGGTAATCTCCACCTTAGCAGCGGCATGATAGCACTCCTGCTTTTCCATAGTATTAGTCTCACTCATTTCTCATAATCTAAATCTTATTCATCACTTACTCAATTTCAATCGTTCTTATTACCTGCAAGGTAGTGTAACTCGTCGGCCCCATGCCGTAGCGGAGTCGATGGCTAAGCCCGCCATAGAAGCGGTCCACCAAGATCTGGTCAGAATACCCTAGACCCGGCAGAAGACGGAGCAAGGCAGTGAACTCTGAGTAATACTCGTCCACTGTCATCTTGTCCGACTGCTTAAGCGCATCTAACTGCAAGCGCTTCTTCGTCTGGACATGGGCGGGGTAGTACTTTGCCCGTAGCAAGGCGGTGTACTGCTCCCAGCCGAACTCTGGATTGGCCACATGCTCGGCCCTCACCAGCTTCCACCAATCGCCTGCCCCCCCTTCAGGTAGAAAGCAGCTAAGCGCACCTTGATCCCAGCAGGGACATCAAGGGTCTCGAAGGCGGTCTCCAGCTCGGAGATGTACGCCTCAAGCTTGGCGGGATCGGTTCCCCCTTGAAGTGCGCGGGTCGAAGATCAGCAAGACTCTTCACCCAGTTTGGTTCCCTAGGTTGTGGCGGTGGAGGTGGTGCACCCACACCAGGCTGATAGCCCATATGCCCTAAGCGGCAGCTACGATCTCAGCGTCGTCTGCCCTCCAGGTATCCCTGGAAGATCCTCACCCCGGCCGCGACCTCGGCCTCCTCTAGGGCGTCCTGCCATCTGAAACAAGCATAACTACATTAGATTCGTACTCACCATTGTTTTGGTTAGTAAATTTATAACGTCCGTAGACGGTAAAGACAATCCACACTATTAGTGTCATCTGACTCTACTCACTCTAAACTTCTCACACCCTTAACCCAATACTTACTCCTTAACTTATATCCTAGCTCGGTGGTTACTTATATCGGTATTCTGATCAGAGCGAACTACGCTCTGATACCATTTTTGTAACACCCATTCCAAAGCCTATCGTGGTTATCGCAATCTGACACCTTAATCGATCGTGCAGCGGAAATAAACAACACTTGGACCTTGCCACGGTCTGATCGTTAGAATATACCGGCTTAAATACTTACAATACTTACCAAAATACTTATCCAACTAAACATCAACATTCACAATACCACAACCAACCGAGTACTAGTATCTCAAACGTAATCAAACTTACATCAGTTTAATATAACAGTCGGGTGCACAGGCGCAACCCGAACTCAAAATAAATGTCCCACCTAAGTCTAACCGCTCCTACTCTCGTAGTGCGTCCTCATGGGCCTCTTACCTGCAAGTGTAAAAATAGCCCCCGAGGGGGTCAGCACGAATGCTGGTACACCCTCTCATGGCCCCCAAGCTAACGGGGCTACGACGACTAATTGTCGATAGCATGGAAATTGATTACATACACAAGCATAATATGAAGTGCAATAACAATAACCACAGATGAACATATATAGTTCACAAACAATGAACGACTCAAGCGTTCCCTTATCAAGTGGGTTAGTAACCCCCTCCTTAGTCCTCATTTCCTTAATCTCAGTTCCTTACCTTACCTTAATCTTAATCTCAATCTTAATCTTAATCTCATTATACAAACCTTTCCTGGAAGGGATTGGTTGTAGCTTAATTCGAACCTGGGATTTAGGTGATCCCACCGCACCATCTTAATGCCACCTACTCTGGACGGGAGTCCAGCGTAGCTGAGCCGGCAACCGGCCCTAGGCTACAAGTCCGAAGACAAGTCCTTAAGCGGAGGGCGGATCTGATTCAGATACCGTCCCCCTTTTTCCTTAGCATGCATGACCGGAGATCGGTCCCGGGTTTCCTCACTCAAGTTCCAGTTAGTAGACATCTTAAACACCATGTGCTAGCTAAGCCTTAACGGGCATTAACCAACAACCATCAAACTTAACTCTTATTCTTAACTAGTAAGTACTAAACTTGGTTAGTAACAATCTCAAGTCTCGCGGGTTAGTGTAATATAACACAATCACAACGAGAACAATATAACCGGTTGCATGCTTTATCTTGTTTTAGTCATAGCAAATAAACAGATAGCACACAAGCCGAGGGACACCTCGTTAGCAAGCAGGTCACAAGAAGGATTGTACCGTTCACCGTCGACGATCGTTGGTTTATCTCCTTCCAAGTCCCAATTCACAAAGCCTAGAACATTGATTCAGTTTTAGGTTATTATCAATCCAACTCAATAGAATTACTTAACTTTCCTAGACATCAACCTTTACCCATTGTTTTTCACTAAGCCTTATGGTTTTTAACTTGACTCCTAAGTACATCATTTCCTCATTATTTATTACACTTACTCTCCCACTTAATGACCATCACACCCACCAAAGAAGTCCTTAACAATCTCATAACATCCATACTTAATTATCCCCATCATTTCCTAACCTTAAACAAGGTTTTTGGTCCATACAGTGGCCTGTCCGAACTTGTGTCCGGACTTCCCAAGTTCGGACACAAGTCGAGACTCAAAACTGAAAACAGACGCCTGTCCGAACTTGTGTCCGGACTTCGGAAGTTCGGACATGGGTCGAGGAAAATTCAAAGTAGAAGCAGACACGTCCGAACTTGTGTCCGGACTTCCAAAGGTCGGACACAAGTCGAGACCCTGAAAATTTTCACGCAACAGGGCCTGTCCGAACGTCCATGTCCGGACGGATGTTCGGACAAGGCAAAACACTCATTTTCTAAGCCTTCAAACACTTAACCAATTTTCACCAAACTTCTCCTAAACCCTCATAATGTCTCCTAACATCATTTGGTACACTTATACCCTCATACAACATCCATAAAACTCATTTTCTATCTCCTTAAACACATTAAATCATTCACCAAGATTCACCTTAATCATTATACATTTTCCTTGTAATAATGCTAACACTTGTAATGCCTTCCTCTAGGTTCCTAGGTGGTGGTTCATACCTAATGTAACCACTATGCCAAATGTTTTCTTCACCACTATAACATCATCTCCCAAGCATCTCTCACTATCAAAACTCTCTTAAGCATTTACTTAATGTTCCTTCAAACCTAAACTTCCTTCCTAGTTGTTTACCAATTTACCTAAGTTCTAAATACTCAAATACATTCTCTTGACTCATAAATTCCATGGTGATACCTAAGTCATTATAAGTCATTAAAACACCTTAACTTCACCCTTTTTCACCAAGACAACGTATAGAACATTCCTAGTACTTCCTTAGTCATTAAATTCCCTTAGAATATCCTAAACACTTAAACTCTCCTTTAAATTTTGCCATAGGTTCTCTAGTATATAGTACCTCCTAACACATGGTTTTTCTCCATCAAACAACCAATACCACACAAATTCTCATCACAACAACTTACACCCAATTTGCACCAAAACCACACCACATCATATAGTGCTTAAACTTAAAATGCTTGGCACTTAGGCCCTTAAATGACAATAATCTTAACCACTGAATTTCCACATATATGCCTTCAACCTGCGAATACACTCAACAAGGCTCCCATTGAAATAAAATGCTTCTTGTACTTCACCTTTATATTCTTAAACTATCTCTTTTCTCATTTGCTCCTTAGTCTCAAGTTCACAAGAATAGTCATTGTTTCTCCTAGGTTTTATAGCACCTTCCCAATAAATCTCTACACTAAACTCATCATATACCACATCTCATTCCCTTAAACAACAAAACACCTTAAGGTAAGTAATTTACCTTGTTTTCTCACAAGCTTAAAAGCTTTTCTCCTTAGGTTTTCTTTGTTCAATCTCGGTCACCAATGTGATTCTCCTTGCCAATGTTCTAACCAATATCCAATGACTCCAATGAGTACTAGATAACACATTAACCCTAAGGAACAAACCCTAGGTTTAAAAAATATGTTTTAAGGTATTAATGTGATTGTTTTACCTTGGTTTCTCAAGACAAACTTGGATGTGAAGCAAGAAGGACCTCCTCTCTCCTTTGAAGAGTAGAACAAGCTAGAACAAGGCATAAACATGGAGTCCCATGAGTATATATTTTCGGACATGTGAAGAAAATGGTGGAAACCTAGATTTTCTTACACTTTCTTTACCTTAAGAGAATGGAGATGCCAATGGAGTCTCCAAACTTGAATTTCCTCCTCTAATGGTGGTTTGACTTGGCACCAAAATGAAGCTCTTGAAGTTTTGAAAAGATAGAAAGGAGGAGCTTGAGCTAACTAAGAAGAATATGTATTTTGTTTGGATTTGGAGCTAAAATGAGCAAGATGTGCAAGAGAAGGTGGAGCTAGCATGGAGAGGAGCTTCACGTTAATGGAGAAGAGAAAGAGAGCAAGAAATCGTGTGAAACAAGGAAGAATGAAGAAGTGAGGAGAGAGGTAAGCAAAATGTGATATTTATCTTAAAAGGTGAATAGTACTTTATGCTTTATAACTTACTTATTTTGCTTTCTCTTTACTTAGCTAGATAAGTGTGGTGAGTCACACTTAAAAAACCGGCCCCCTTTAGTGAATGAGGGTAGTTTAGTCTTTGTTGACCAAATGTCTCACTTATATAGACTTATGTTATAAACTAGCTTAATTAATTCACTATTCATCAAAAACAAGGCACATTGTTGTGAAATTTTTGATTTCCCATTGATATAGGCCTCCAAATGTGATACTATATAGTACACATATTAATTAAAGAGTAATGATGGACATTTAGCCATTCAAAACTCATTTACAAGACAATTTTTCAAAAACGTGCTTTAAGACTCCTTAAAGCACATTTGTGTTTTAACTAGTTTTCAAGCTTGGTTTTCTTTGGTAATTGACTTAAAATGACCATTAGGATATTACTAAGGTCTTAGAACAATATTTGGGTACTCTCCCATGTCTCTCCAAGCTTAGAGCACGTTTTTGCTTAAACTGCTCTTTTTAGTGTTTCCTTATATTTTCTTTGATTAGAAATGTTTCTTAATGTTTCTAAGGCATTATTTAGCCTCCTTATATCTTAGTTTATCATTTAAACACCATATCTAAGTTTGGGGTATTTCACTTACCAACTTACCAAATCACCTAATGACCATTCCAATTCATTCCTAGATATGTACCATTCCAAAACCCAAGTCCAACTCTCATTTACAATATTATGAACACTAACTCTTTTTCTTGAAATTCAAAGATCTTCACAAGTCATTTTTTCACAGATTTTTATCTCTCTCTTTATAGTTTTCCAAATACCATTCCAAGGTTGTTACTCAACTCTAAACATCCCAACTGAACACCTAAGTCCTCCCACTTACCAAGCCACCTAAAAGCACCCAATTTATACCCAAATTTTGCCATAACCTCCCCATAAACCTAACATATCCACATTCTTCTATTCTCATCCAATTCAATCCTAATCTAGCCGCACCCATATAAGGATCCTACCAGCACACATAGTTCCTTCCAATTCATCAAAGCAACAATATAGCTCCAAAATTTCTATAAACCATAATAAAACCACAAACTCAAATCATTTGGCTTCAAAGGCCCTTAATTCAAATAACAATCCACAAATTCCCTCAACTTCAACCAACTACTTTATTTCACATAATTTGGGTTCATTATTTAGTTTACCCATCCCAAATTCTAAAACAATCAAAACAAGGGTTAAGGTAGATTTCTTACCTTAATCTTCCAAGTTCTTATTTCAAGTCTCCTCTTCCTCTCCTCAAATTCGGTCAAATGGGCAATGGAGTTGTCAAAATCCACTCCAACACCCAAGGAACATAAAATTGGTATAATTAAAATTCTAAATCCTTGGAATCACTCAAATTCAATGGAAAGGGCTTAAAGCACAAAGTTAGGGTTTTACCTTTGAAGTGTTTGGAGGGGTTTTAATCCTTGAATCAAAAGAAGGGTTCCACCACCATTCACTACTACATAATTGTAGTATGCCCACACTTTTAAGTTCAAATTTTATACACAAATAAAATGTGGAAAATTAATTCCTTCACTTATAAGTGTCTTCATAATAGATGTAGAGATATTAGAGATCTTTGTATTTTATATATACATACTTGTACCTACATTTAGCATAAGCTCTTATTATATAGTTCTACACAAACAAGTGTAACTAAATAGTGTGGTTATATTAAAAAATTTACTACACTTTATTAAGTGGGGTTAAAAAAAAGTGTCATCATCTATATTTTTTGTAGTAGTGATTGGAAGTGTGAAACAATGCTTAAACAAAGAGAGAGAAACAAGGCATTACCAAGGGGGAAAAATCGGCCACCAAATGGAAGGAGGAAAAATGAGTTTTTCAATGAAATGTTTACCTTAATGGAGAGAGGGGACTCCAAGCTTCAAGAATCTCTAGTTTTCTCTTCAAATGGGGAAAACCCATGGAGATTAACTTCACCATTTTGAAATTCTAAAAAGAGGGAATGATAGAGCTAGTTGAGGGGATGAAGAATATGTATTTATTTTTGTGATTGGAGCTTTAATGAAGCTAGAGCATGAGGAGAGAGAGGGGGCTGCCATGGAGGGTCTTCAAAATCATGAAAACCAGAATAGAGGAGGGGGAGCCGGCTGGAGGAAGGAGAAAGGGAGGAAAGAGAAGGAAAAAAAGAAAGTGAGGGAAGAGAGAGAGGGTAGTTACCTTTTTCTACTTTTTTTCTTTCTTTCTTTTTCTTTTCTTCTTTTCTTTACTTATTTAGTGTGTGTAAGGCTGACCCACCTATTAAAACTGGCCCACATATATATATGCAAGCTGGAGCATTTTGCGTCTTTTACAGAAAATGCTCGTTAATTTACTCGGTTTTAGCACTATTCATCAACCGGGCCCGTTTTCCAGATTTTTCTCATTTCTTTAATTTTAATGGCTCTTAAGCTTCCATTAATGTTTATTTATAGTTATTTGATGAACTATAATTTTTACGGGTTCATTTGACCACTCAAAGTCACGTTTTCGGGTTTTCTCAAAAAACGTGCGCTAAAGCTTTATTAGCGTTTTTAATTCATTTTATGGATCCGTTTTCTTCGGGAATTGTTCCCGTATATTAATTAGGCATTATTAAGCCTTTAGAATCCATCCAATACCCTTTTCGAGGTTGTATTCCTCCTATGGTCACCTAACACTCTTTTTAACGTTTTTCGCTTTTTAAGCGTTTTCTCTTTTCTTTTGGATTTATTTTCTTTACCAAAATTATTTAGACAATATTAGGCCCTCAAATATTATATTAGAGTAATTTAATCACCCTAATTAAGTTCTGGGTATTTCAATAGTCAAGAGTAGAAGTCCAAAAATGCATGCAACTAAATGATGAATTTGATGTCGGTAAAACCTTGAAGGCATCTCAACTCTATCGTCGTAGTTTATTCACATTGTTTAAACAAATGTGTTTCATTCTCCTATTCCAATAAAAAGAATGACTAGTCAATGTCTGTTGTTCAATTATCAACAATTGTTGACTGTCGGTCAACATCCACCGGTCACCAGACAAAAAGTATTGAGGAGAGATTGTTTTTCCCTAATGAAAGGTGGGAATTAAGTTATAAGGGATTTAGGATGATTCTGTAACACCCCATATAGGCAATTGTTCCCTCATCCCACATCTCAATGACTTCTATGTGGGATCTACGGATCCATAGGGCTTTAGTGTTTGCCCTTCTGATGTGTCAGCTGGTGTCTAGTGTCCCACCTCTGTTTTGTTAAGCTCTCTGTTTCTGTTCTGATCTGCTCCTTATCTGATTTGGGAAAGCTTCTTCCTCTGTCTGACTTTTGCTTAGACTGTTGAACTGTTTTGGTTAAGCCTATATATAAGTATACGTTTATGTTCAATATATGTTTTTAGCATGCTCAGCTGATGAAGTTTATCACCTGCTGAGCTATAGTTTGGCTCACCCCTATTTCCGTCTGATTTGCAGGGTTAAGTTTCCTTTGAAGACTCTGCTCCGCTTTCTGCTTCATCCTTCGTTTTGTATTTATAGTTGTGGTTTAAAGCCCCTTCAGTTATATGTTTCCATTTTGTAATTGGTTTCGCTTCCGCTCAGTATGTGTAATTGTACAGATCATCTTTGTAACCGTTCATTCATTTAATAAAAGTGTACTTTGTTTCGGTTTTGGGTTCCATGTATTAGAGTCTTGCGTTATTAGGTAATAGATTCACGGCGTGTAACGTCCCTAACTCCTAGGGTGGTTTTGGGGTCGTTATAGGTCGGGTGAAAAATGTTCACCCGACTCGTTACCCACACCCGTTTCACTCATTTTTTCGGGTTTTTCACGTGGACGGGTGAAACGGACACATGTCACCATTGTCATCCCTAATTGTAAAGTTTCAAAGTAATTTGTTATTGACAGAGGTATATATATTTCTATCTTTTTTCCTACTAGGCTAGGGTATCATTTTATGAATTTGGTCAAAACTTAGTGGTATTTCATGAATTACATCATTTCATAAATTATTATATATTTAAAATAAATTTAACAAATACATGGAATTATATCAATAGGAGTAGAAAAATGTACATTTATATATACATGACTAAATGAAAAGCACAATAAATAATTTATATAACTATGGTTGATTTTCATGATACACTACATGTCTTTTGTAAAGAAAAAAATACTAAGCTAACTTCCTAATAAAAGGGGTAAAAACAATTTTAATCGGTTGAAAAAAACTGAAACAGTCACCAGAACATAAAGTCCACAGAAGTTACGAGTTGGTTATGCAGTCTCATAAAAGTAATTAATATATTGGTGCATGCAATTATACTAGAAATACCTCTCAACGCTTCCAATTTCGCCTTTGTTCAACCAAATGTAAAACCCTAAAACTGTACCCGAGCAACCACTCATCTCGTTCTCCTCCTTCAAACTTGTTCTAATATCCATCCTCGCTTCCAATTGGGCGAAATTGATTATGTCATCCAAGCGATCTCGTCTAATGCGATCAGCAAGCACTGGGGAGATAGAGTTATACTCGACCTTGGCTGATCATCATACACAGTGGCAAAAATGGTATCCTCCTTTCAAGAAGTCGCGATCCAGCCAGTTGCAGCTTCAAAAGGGGGTGATATTTACCCTCAACTCAACCGCTGGTATCCCGGTGGTAAGTGAAGGGGTGGAAAGGGACCAAAATTGTAACTTTTTGGATCGATGTTATTACTGTAACAAGGAAGTTCCCATGGACGGACCAGTGTTCATGTACCGGTAAGGCCGGGTTTCCCATTGATTAATTCTTGTTTTAATTTTACTTTCAAACTTCATGTTTTCGCTAGTTGTGAAATTTGCGTTTTTCTATCAATAATTTCCTGTGAATTGTTGTTACTGTTTTTATTCATGATCTGTCGTTGTTGACATCTGTTGGATTGTTGAATTGAGGTGCTGCATCTGCTGAGTTTTGGAGTTTGGAGATTAGAGATTGTGTAAGTTGAGGAAAGATGCACATTTTTTATTGTCTGGATATTTAATTTGTGTGCATCAAATTCTGAATTTAGGAGAGCATAAAATCAGCATTATGCGCTTACTCTCTTAAAAAATATCGGAGATCCAAAGCGTTAACACAAGAACATATAATCAGGTTTCTTTAGTAAAGACTGCGCACAGAAAAAAGGTGGGTTTATATCTTCATTAACTTAACTACACAGTAGATTTTCTGGTTTGCGTAGGCAATGGGAAACTTGTTTGGATGCTCGATGGGATTATTATATAGCTAGCAAACTATAATATCATTCTCAGAGGCTGGGACATTAATTTTGCACCACTCACTTCCCCTTTCAAGTACATACCAATTAGCAGATTCATGCATCGAGGAATGAAACATTCCACTACATTAATTCTCCTTTTATTGTATAGAATGTTTCATATATGGATGATGAATAAAGAGTTTCATAATCTGTGACTAATGGGTGCAGTGATTTTGGGGCATTTTGCAAGGCTGAATGTCGAGAGAAGCAAATAGCTTTGGATGGTGGTGACATTGAGGTTGTGAAGTTGAAGAATAATCATGTGATGTTCAACAAAAAGTGAGCGGAAAAGCCCCTACCTAATAGCTAGGGTTTGTTAATTAGATCAAACTAATCATCTGTTGAGTATCAGTGATGGATGTTGCTCCTTACCATTCTTCTATTTTTATTGGGGTTTGGATAAGCTGTCGTAGCAACATTCAAAGGTAGTTTGAATTATGTACTTTTGTTTGTGGTAAGCTGCGCCTGCCCATTAGGGTAAAGAGCTAGCTAGCTTTACACAAACATTGTTGGTTTAATTTGTCCTTTTCTTGGTTTAAGATTTTGAAGATCAAGATGGGGAGGGGGCTAGCTAGTAGATGTAGGGTTTTCTTTTGTACTTTTATTGGTCCTTTCCAATTAAGTAGCTAGTTAGACTCCACAACTAGCTAGTTCTAGTGAATAAGTTCGTTGTAGATAGTATATCCGAACTGTACTGAATTAATTTCCTAGTTAGTGGAATAGGATTCCTTTTGCCTTTTGGGTGAAGCTGCCAGCTGGCGTCAAACTTTTTACATTTATTTCCCTTACTAATTCGTGATGGACTATCAGTACAGAGTGGCTTACCGGCCCTCTCAGGATTTGTGAGTGTGTATGTTCAAATTTGTTTGTACATGGAAGATTCAAACTAGGGTTATTAATGTTCCTTGAGTTGACTAGAGTGTGGCCCCGTTTATGGGCTTGTTGTTAGTCCATGATGGACTTGTAATGCAAAGTTCTAAAACCGTATTCCCATGAAGAACCTTGAAATTTGGAATAAGTGGCTATCATCAAACAAATTGGATAGAATGTCAAAATCTGTGGATTAAATATGTGTATTATCGGAAATAACATCATCTGTCCCATCTGATATATATAGCTCATGGATTAAGAGGAACTTACTTTGCATGCGTCATGTGGTGATAAATGCAATCTTGGATGACATGGGGAATTATTGACCTTGCCTGTTTTTTTTTTTTTTACATGTGAGCCTTTTTTTTCTTGTCATAATTCGTCATTAATTTGTATATTTTATTTGAAATATTACAGTTAGAAAAACGTGCGGCAATTGCAAGATAAACAAAATTGGAAATTGAGAAAATACGACTAGACCGATGTTATTCACACGATAAAAATGAATTTTGTTTCTGAAACAAGAAATTGATTTGATAAATCATCATGACCCAATAATGAAGAAGAAATCGCGAGAACATATATAGTGACAAGACATTTTCTTACCATGTAATAGTACTACTATACTCCTTAGTGTTAGTACTACGACTGTACTGTCTTTAAGGACGTGTGTCTGTTAATTAGTGCATTAGTCGCTACGTCATTCGATTACATGAATCCACTAGCAGATCGACACGCGGCCTGAGTTCAAAACACAACAACGGGGCCGAGTTGTACTTTCCAGAGGAGAAAGGGTGAATTTTCTGGGAATTAGCAAAATTGCTGCCTGCTCTGCTGTGCTGTGTAAGTAATTAGGCAGGAGAGGAGAGGAGAGGAGAGGAGAGGGGGTTTCAATTTCATGCGTCGTCTGCCAAAAATCGAGGCATCTGTGCCTGGTTTCGTGTGCAGAAGACTGCAAGTACGCATACGTATCCAAAGATGTTGATGATGATGATGATGATGATCAGTGACTTTTCCCATGCACAGACACGACTGATGAAACTGGAGCGCGCCATATTCTTCCATCTAACTCCAAACATGCACACTCACACACCTAATTTTCTCAAAAAAAAAAAAATCTCACAATTTAATGAATGTTTTACTTATTGTATACTAAAAGCCAACTATAAATTCTACTATATATCAGTCAAATCACTGTTGTATTACTATAACATCTGTAGTAATCTCTAAATCTTCTAACCTTGAGTAAATGGGTAACGTGTTTTCTGAAAAAGGAAGACAAAGAACATGCATGCTACAGTCCTTTCAAACATTTCAACCATAGCTATAGCTACGTACTAAAGTCTCACAATTCATAGTATCATCTTTACAGATGCTACTATGATGGCTGAAGAATTAAAGTGAAGACGATAATACCAGCTATAGGGAACCGTGATTAAAGTATAATTAAGGATCTCAGAGTCGACAACTATCAAAAAATAAAATTAACACAATTTATCGATCAAATGATATAAATTATGCAGTCAAATGTGATGAGAATCTCTCATTGTATTACTCTAGCTCTTCAGGAAAGAGATCCAATCCACATATATATATATAGCTTTGTTTCCAAGAACAAAAACAGAAAGGAATTGAAGAGAGGCAATCCATGGCGTGGCTTGGCAGGCTATAGAACTTGTGTTTATGGCAGAAGAGACAAAAAAGTTCTACTCTCCTTTGTTTAATGGACGAAGCTACTTCCACAGGTTAGAGATAATTAATGCATGTTATGTAGAGGCTTTTTCCTTCTCACCTTTCTCTTGTTTCATCCACCTTGACTGACTAGACAGTTTCTGATCAACTGAAATTAATATGCTTAGCTAAATCACTTAATTTTTACTTCCTAACGGAAAAAAGAGAAATCATTGGTAATGGTTCAACTTCAAATGTTGTTTTAGCTCTTTAGGCGCAACATCAGCAGCAGCACAAAAGGCAAACCTAACAGCGAAACTTAAAAGGCACGGGCAGTGAAAGGGGGAGGTGCCAGATGGCAGAACAGGATCTATATTGGGCTACGGGGAAGAAACCATCTTCCTCTCACGACATGGTAAATCATCTTCCTAAACAACACTTTTAGAAAGAGATTGACATATTGCCGGCCGCCGATCAACTACGGACCACAAGTCCTTTCAAAACTTCCCATGATAACACGGTGGGCTTTACATTTCCATTTAACCAATTGCATATTACCAATCTCAAGAGTATTATACAACAGACCGTTTCAAATCTCACTCACTGGAAATACAAAGGGAAATTTTATCTTTGCATTTCAATTGGTCTTGTCATTCAAGAATTTCACCTCTTTTTTTTGGTCACATAGAGATGGAACAAGAAAAAGGACTGAGGATCCCCTTTAATTAAAGACGATTAGACTGATGCATATGGGCGGGCCGTAAGCAGAAATTTTAAGGCTGAAACACAAGCAACCATTCCCCATTTAGAAATGGAACTATGATACATACATACATATGCATTTTGTTTATTGTTTAGCTTTACCCCCTTCTTTTGAGAGAGGAACTTTTTACCCTGCATACACTTATTCACCTTTCTTTGCATCTCTTTCTTTTCTCTTTCAAGTGTGACCAGCTCCTCCTTGGAAAACATCATATTCCCTTCCTTCCTTGTCTGCAAAACCATCTTACTCCCACGTACAAAAGAACTTTCAGATCCCTAAGTAAAACAGTAGTACATACATATAGGAGAATCTCTGACAGAGATGTGAATTTAAAGTTCTTCTATCCGCCCATTTCAGCTGCAAGAGGAATAACTCACTGTTCTTCTCCCATCACCTTTTGAATTGGCCCATTATTACAGTTTCTTCTCAATGTACCCATGTTCGCCTGTCGTTAGTACATGCAGCCCTCCGCACATGCAAAACTGCATGCACTTTGTATCTCATCTATTCCTGTTGAAAAGTAATTTTAAATTTATGAGAATTAAGAACAAGAACTGAGCAGCAAAGCGAAGAAAGCCACACTTCAGTTCAGTTATGGGTTTGCTTTTATCTCCATAAAGGATTTGGTGTTTACCTTACAAATTTCCACTGCATGATACTTCCCCATTGATTTCAGTGTTGAAATCATCACAATTTTCCAGTTCGTCCCACTCCCACCTGTCCGGGAGAAGATAAATGATTCTACATTATGGAGCAGCATAACTGACCTCATAATCAAACCGAACCAAAAAGAAGGGAGAACAGAAGAAACAGAGTTATAATGTTTCACCTTTTGAAGAATGCTTTTGCCTCCAAGAACCAAGATCAAAAGCTAAGTTGATGATGTCTTTCTTTCTTAGAAAGTTGGATTATCACAATAACAACTTGTGTTGTTTATGATCAAAGCACATTGGAATAGTGAGGTGGTAAAAGCTCTTCAACTTCAATCCTAGCACTAGAACAGCTACTGCTGCTGCTACCACTACTACTCCCGCTCCTGCACTTCTTTATCCGGCGGCACTGGTTGACAGCTGATTCCACTTCTGCTAAGAACAAACTGTACACTGGTCTATGATCTGAGAATCTCGATTCACCACGAACATATGATAGCTGGTGTAGACCTCTCCCGTGCCATAAAATACGGTCACACCTTCACAATCAACAATATAATCTTAGCTTCTGCTAGAGTGCAAATAAAGTTCATAGACTGATCGAGAAGGATTAATGAATTTACCAAGCAGGAGTTCTTCGTTTCTCTTTAAGGCATTGTTGTCGAGCTTCACCAGTGTATCGATCAGAGTTGTTTGAGAATTTATATGTTGGAGGGAAATGTATCTTCCCTTCACGCCAACCAGTGAAAACACGGCCTTGTCTTTGCTCTATCCGCAACTGTACAGATAACAGCAGCAGCAAGATGAGAAAAAATGTTCAGATGCCAAGTGTCCTATCAGACCAATTTCAATTCAGAACATTGAAGGAGAAATAATCATTGCCTGGTCATTCTCTAACAGCGCCTTCCAATTTCGCATCTCGACAAGAGCTTTAGCTGAACTGTAGGATAGCGCGATCCGGTAATTGAGATCACCAAGCCAAATTATCTGACTGCAGCAAAAAATAATTACAAGACTTGTTTTTGCAGGGTTCATTTGTAAACATGGATGTTTTGAATACCTTCATCCAGAGTTCATTACATTACATCAGCCATCAGGAGTGAAACTTACTCGTGCTCAAGGATTGTTCGAGGTGAGGAAGAATTCGCATCAAAAGAAGCTCGAGGGAACCTTGTCTTCTTTATGATCTCCATGACATCAGAATTCCTCCTTAGCTCATCTCCTTCTTTCTGTCCTGAAGTTAAATGACTGCATATGAAGCAAAAGCTAGTTTGATTCACTACCATACTGATTGAGATCGAACCCTGCAACCAAAATAGAAATAATGTGTTCACATCCAAATCAACCTTCCAGCTTCACTTCAATAAGGGCGAGGAATTCAACAATCTACCTTGTTCCCAAGGTATCCCATCAACCCTGTCCCAACACAAGACACTTTAAGGCTATGAACTCGGTTTCTGATTCCACTTCTATCCATACTGTCAACAATATCCCCACCATCTGCTTGCTAGCAACCAAACAGTATCTCGATTGCCCTCTTCTTCCAACAATTTCCTCGACAGGGAAAAAATTCCCACCGCATTCGTTGTTGTAAGATGTAACCCATCGCCTAGGTTGATCAAATCCCACCCGCTCGCAGACACTATGTCGTCTATCAAGCCCCGGTTGTGTCATTGGGTTAAGAAGTTCACTCTTCGCCGTACTCGTGCTCCGGCGGCTAAAGGCTTGAAATGATCGACGGTGGAGATAGGAAGAGGTGGCGGTGGTTTGCCTAGTTGTCGGGACTTCAGTATCGGCATCTGACTCAAAGATTGGGTCGGATACAGGTGAAGGGGGGCAGTACCCGCCAGCTGGAAGAGTATTTAGGGTTCTTCTGATTAGGGTCAACCACCTCTTGGCTGGACCGTTGTCTTCCGTTCCCAGTACATTACCAGCATTCAATGGGACGATTTCTTGAAACCTAAAGGACATGCATGATTCTAATTATAAGTCAAGATACTATATCAGAGGAAATTGATTCATGTTTCATACTCTTTCGAGAATATGAAGGAAGACTTACCCGAGAACGTAGATATCAGCTGGGGGAGAGGAATGAAGCCAATCGTCCAGATTCAAGTTGCTAGGAGGAGATTTCCCAGCTACATTCCATGTCGCAACAAAAATCCTAATATACCCATAAAAGGAGAATTAAAAAAAGGAACTCATTGGACAATGGAAGTAATTCATAGAAACGACTCAGAAATTGAAATTTAAAAAGGGATCAGAGACGCCAGACCTGTAGTTCTGTACATCTGTAACATCAGAAGCCTCAAATTCAATCTTGCCGCCACGAGGCCGCTCAGAATTCCTCTTCCTTGATCTATCTGCTACCACGAGATTAGGAGTTAATAAGTCCATGAATTAATGTTCTTGACAGAGGACAATAATGAACATTTATTGAAAGAGATTTTGAATGCTTTGGTGGAGATTTCCTCAGAAGCGAATAAAAAGAAAGCGGAGGAAAACAATGTGGTCCAAAGCAAATAAGAATGTCCATTTTGTCTGATACAAAACCTTTTTTGCTTTTCTTCTTGATATTACAGCGTGCTGCTTCCTTCTCTGAGAATTTCCTCCAATCTTCATCACCACCTGGAAAAAAAAAAAAGGGAAACCCACAAAGTTTATAGAGTGACACGACACCCTTTTGCTTGTTGATCCTTCAAACTCACCCTGTACTCGTGATACTACCAATTCACCCACTTCAGAAGCCAAAAAATGAAATGGGACTGAACGGGCAGAGAGAGAAATAAAGGAGACAGTGTCAATAGTACTCTGCAAATGGTTTTTTTTTCTTCCTTGAACATCACGGCTAATGATATAGTGAATTGATGCGAAGGTAAAATGCCAATGGTGGAACTATAGACTACAAAAAAGAAACAAGGTGAGAAACTTAAGCTATAGAAGATGGTACAGAGTGTTCAGCAGAACAGGCAGAAGGACCACATTGGTGGAGAAGGTGGAGACTCTGACTTCATCATCAATTCAATGAGGGTGAAGTAGAGCGAGGAAAGGTGAAACTTTTGTTTTACCTTTGTGGAAAAGATGATGATGATGATGATGATCAGCATAAAAGTCTTCTGCTTTGTTTCTTATGTTGAACCATTTCTTAACCAGCGTCCTCGGCCATGATGAAGAAGAAATCAGCTGCATTGAGTCAAAAATGACCAGTTAGAGACTGGATCATCCAGTTAAGTAGACAGAATGATATTTGCGAGAGAGAAGAGTAGAATGACCAACCTTGCTCTTTTTGGTGTTTCCACTAATCATGGTCTCCCTCCCTCACTACTTTTATGAGGAGCAGTTCTGTTATTCTATTCACTGTGTGCAAAGTTTCTTTGGACAGGTTCAATGGGACGAAGAAAGGAAAAATACAAACAAAGAAGAAGGTGAAACAATCTACGGAAAAACGAAAGACTTCGCTCTTAATGCCAACACCAGAAGCTTAAAAATGAATGCACGTTCCTCTGTTTTCTCAGGAATATGAAAGTTCATGAGGAAGATGAAAGAGAAGACAGAAGAGAGGAGAAAGAACAGTTCTTTGGCATATTGGGAGGCTAGCTAGTGGGTTTTCAATCTCATGGTCAAACGCATAAGACCGAGTTGAGGATTTTCAGTTCAAAGTTAGAGAAGTCCCGGAACAAAAGCCCAGATAAAAAGGGCCAGAAACAGAGAAAAGAGATGCAGAAAGTGATGCTGCGTTCTCAGAGTAGTATAGAACTATTGCTGCTGAGATTCTGAGGGAAGAACAAGACAATGTAGGGAAGAAAATGAGAAAGAGACAAATACAGATATACCGGTGCAATGCTCTACTTTAATATACTGCTGCCGTGCTGCGCAGCAAGCAAATAAAGTGTAGGATTGAGTGAGAGATCAGAGAAAAGGAAACGGAGCTACTTATAAAAACCCACAGCAAAGCAGCAAAGTTGGGTTTTCTCTTCCGAACTGCTTTACGATCGGTTTGGGGTATTAGAATATGGGTCACCCACCCGAACAACCAAACTCTTGACCTGCCCGTTCCGTCTCGTCTATTGTAACATGCTGCCCGCGGGCAGTACTGTTTGGTTTGTCTCAAGTACATAAATCAGAGTTCTCACTCCAGTGGTGGTAGTAGTGGTACTATATACCCAGTAAGTATTTCCTCCCACAGAAGATAGAACAGAGACGACTCAGAGAGCCAGATATAGAAATACAAATCGAGTTCAGTTTTTGTATTTATTCGTCTAATAGTAGTTCATAAGTTCGTACTTACATACATTAATAACACATTCAAGAGAAGTATTGAATGCCTGATTATTTATTGACCTCTGCACTGCTCATACACCTGCAGTGAACTATCATGATGATGAAGAAAGATCCCAATAGATATAACCATGAAACAATATTATGGAATTCATTAACATCAGAAATCAGAATACAAGGGTTCTTCCCAGAATTTTCTTTGATGATTCAGCTGCTATTCACTGGTGTTTAGTGTATCGGTCAGATATAACAAGTGATATTCTTTCTACTAAATTTTCTGTAAAGATCTCGTTGATTGAAATATTGTAGCCTCATATCAAAACAGAACAGGTTCAAAACTTGCAATCCAAAGTCAGCAATCAGTTGGCTTTCAGTTGACTGGGAGAAAAGGATCATACTTTAGCGTTATTTATTTACAAGAAATTGTCATCTAATAGCTTTCAGTGAACAGGAGAAAAGGATTATACTCATTTTTCATTGTTGTCGAAAGATACTTAGCCGATTGAACTTACAAGAAAAGACTGATCGATTTTGAAAAAATAAGCTACCAAACAAAGCCTTAAAACATCAAGTGATGGCTAATTTTCATTATGCCATGCATTATCCTAAATTCCATAAACATCTCGTCATGAAAAGACTTTAGAATGTTTGCTCATTGCTTCCCACCCCATATGTCTTTTTGACCCAATCTAGATAGACTTTGTGTTACGAGGAAGTTGTCCAGGGCAAGTATTCCATCCAAATCGCTTAAAAAGAAGTTTAATTATTAGTTTCCTGCATATATACATAGAGAAACAGCTAAGCGGTGCCCCACATGTGCAAAGTAGAGTATTAAAGATTATAATGATTCATGGTTCGATATATATCTCAATAATCTACAGTTTAAGTCTACGTCGATGTAGGATCTTGTTAGGCTATCGGAAACTTAAAACCCTAACGTGTGATATCAGTTTTCTACTTGGAACTTCTTTTAAGCATTATTTGAAAAGGAGAGATTTGTCTCGAACTAATCATTAATAAACTAATACTATTATCTATAATGATCATCTAGCTGGATGTAAAGTTAAGTGAGGTTGTGGGTTTAATCACCCTTAATTAATTAGGCTCAAAATCGATCTTACTCGGCGATTCCCTCTTATCCTAACCACATGTGGGAAGGACTGTGCATGTCTATTTTGGTTTGGTTGTGGCTTGGTTAGAATATAGTATTTACTACTCCCTCCGTCCTGAATTGACCGTCCTGTTTACTATTTGGACATGTTGTTTGACTTCAATTTTTAACATATAAGATAATTTAATTTTGAAAATTGAAGTTTTTCATATGATTCCTCACATGATAAACTATATGTTACAAAATTTAGTTTTATAAAATTATTTTATCTTATATGCTTAATATTGAAGTGGAAAAACGTGCCATAAAGCAAACAGGACGGTCAATTCAGGACGGAGGGAGTAGTAGATATGTGGATTTGAATTATATATTCTCAACCATTGAATATGATAACAAAAGTACGTATGAGCTTCAACCTCTTCTTCACTTTGTGGTCCTTAATTCGCCTCCTTTGTTGAACCCACCATTGAAATGTAATTTATAAGTTCAATGTCTACGAGACTACTGAGGTAATCCATTGTTGCACCAATCATAATCTTTATGGTCTATAGACTGTAACTGTTGAATCTTTCAATCTTTAATGGTAGATAAGGATCATGTAGCTAAGTTAATATAGGTTTTTTAAAAAAAACTAATATAACTCAAGAGTATAGCATATATGGGTGGGTTGTTTTAAGTTAATATAAAAAAGACGGATTGCATAATGGGTTTCAATATATAATATGACGATCATATTTGGATCAGATTCTAAATGTCAAGTCGATTAGGTGTTGGCTTTTTCCTGAGTCGATTAGATGATGTTCTGAAAGTTATGGGCAGCCTTATATGCCTTTTTGGATTTGGTAAAAGACGAAGCTACTCACTCACAGTTTTAGCTCTTTTCAGTACTTGAATTATGCTACACTGGATGTCCTTTTTTTCTTTTTCCATTTTCTCAATACTCTGTTTTTGAGACATTCCTACTTCTCATTTTTGTATAAAGCTCGCGTCTTCGTCTATGGTTTCCTTTTCTTTGATAGTAGAGGGAAGGAAGATATAGTTGGCCATGATTTTACCCTACGTTGGCGAAAATATACATCTCATCATCATACCAAATATGGGCATTCTGTAGTTGAGTGGCGTCTTCTGATTTCTTCTTTGGGAGTTGCATTAGTAATTTGGTTCATTTATTTATAAAAAAAAACTAGTATACTTAATTTATAACAAACTCGTACACTTAGTTTTTTTAAAAAATATACTAAAAAATTTAATATTTGTGCACTTAGTATCTAATCAACTCCTACGATTTATTTATATAGATTCATATATTTAAGTAAACTTTATATTTAGGTAATTGAATTTTAAGGGGAATAGAAAAGACCTATAATAATTTAATGCTAGTTAATAGATCAGCTTAAAGGCTAGTTAATGGGCCTGTATTTTTTTATTTAAACATATGAAAAAATATAAGAAAAGTAACAGATTAAATTTTAACCATTAGATTACTTCGATAGAGTAAATTTCATTCAAAGAAATCAATGACCTGACATGTACATGTCCTACCCCATCCATTTAAAACTAGGAAACCATTGTCCATATTTCTTTTCCTTTCAAAATAACCATAGAATTTGATAAAACTCATAGCCCTTTTTTGTTCCTTTTTAGAGGATGTCATAATAATAACCATGCTTGCTCTTCTCGCATCCTGTTCTGATGAAATCAAGATTATCGTAAAAAGAGAATAATAGAAGGCAATTTGTGACCCCCAGAGATTAGGAGCTAAGTACTCCAAACATGATATAAAGGAAACCTACCGTGGCTAGTTTTGGAACAAGATCACAGGCAATGAACTTCGTAGTCTATCCTCAAAAAGATACAGAAAGGGAAAACACCATTTTTCTCGTTATGTGAGCTTAGTAATATTATATTTCTTGCTTATGTCCAACTCTCAATTTTTTAAGTTCCCAACTGTACTTGTTTTCCATTTACATGGGTAGAGTAAAGATCTTATCAAACTGTTTATGTCCTTTGGGCCCTGGCACAATTGCACTTGCCCCTTAATTTTTCTTTCCCTCTCCAATGTTTTCAGTCAAATCGTACCCAGTCAGTCTGTCCTTCTCCTGTCCATCACATAATTTGACCTTCTCCTCCTCCTTGCACAATTGTTAGTGATTGGATCATGATGACACTAGTCCGATAATACAGCATTGACCAAATGACCTGCCACTGTCCTCCTTTGACATCGATCATCATCTTTCTCGTCGTTATTCTTTTGCTTTCATTTGCATCCATTAACAGGGAGGGTCTCTAGAGAATAATATTAACAGTACACTGTACGTCACAAGGCGTGACAAGGGTGCTTAGTTCTTATTGCCAGATAATCAATTTTTAGAAGGTTTACAGGATGGCGCTGAGTTTTCAAAATCTTCACAATATGTCATCGTAAGTAATGCAGCTTCCTTAAACCCCACCTACACCATCTTATTGTACACTTACAAGGCTCCCGTTCATCAGAATGCCCGTTAGATCCTAGTAAATGGTAACGGTGAAGAATAGTTGGGTGCTCTATTCAGGACGAGGAGAGAGCTCGTAGCAACATCGAAGGGATCATCCGTGAGCAAAGATCTAGCTACCGTCAAAGATGTCAGGATACAAATGAAAGGTCGAAGGAGGACTCAGATAGATGCTCAAGAAACTCATCGGACGACATGTCCAGGAAAGGGGTAGGAACGAGGCGTCTAGACTTTAGCAAGTTTTCTCGGGCTAGCATAATAGCCAGGAGGGGTAGGAAGAAAGCTAGTTAGAAATTGCATTGGAAAGGTCCTTATATCACGGGTAAGTAGATTTGTAAGGTAGTTTGGGTCTGAGTCTTGATTGATGTGCTTTTCATGTGTCCTAGGGACACATTTGGGCCATGTGCCCCTAATTATCAAAAAAAAAAGTATGCTTTGTTCTAGTTTATTCATAAGTGAATAGTTCAATTTTCTGAAATCTCTCGTTGATTCATCCGTGAATTAACTAGTCAGTCTTTCTATTGACAACATCAAGACTCCTAAACTCAAGAAACATGTTCTTCAGACCAGAGCCATCAACATAATCAAATGATAAGGCGTCCTTGACATGAACTACTAAGAAGAGCACAAGAGCTTGGAACATCAACCCTTGGTGCTTTAGTCATACATCTAGCTTTTTGTTGACTAGTGTGTCTGTCCATCCCATTTGTCTTCATGTCTATTAATAAGATAAGAGACGTTTAAATGTTTGAACCCAATGAAGGATTCCTTCACTTTGAAAACATTATTTGACGACAAATATCCTTCCAATGTAGTGGTGACTATAAGATTCTCTGCAGACGTAATATACTCTCAAATTTCAATTCAGAAGTGGCTACCGTACCAACGAACATAAATGCCGCTAACACATTTATGTTAATGTTTCGAAGGAAGATTTCTACATGATAGTATATGAACTTCATTAAAAAGTTATGGTTCGAGTGGCTCAGTTCGACTTAGCATATTTGTAACTGTTTTTGTTTTGACTGTTTTAATGTGACAGTATCTTATTAGAGGAGAACGTAACACCCCATGTGGGACCCAAGTGGGACCTTTACAGGGACCACTGCTTTATACTGTAAATATGTCACAAAAATGCCAAGACGAACGAAACACTGAGGTTTGGACTAATTATGTCACAAAGAATCAGTGAGAATTTCCTTTTAGTTCACACTGCTAAAAAGTTTCAAGCATGGTGGATTGAACACAATAAATAAAAGGAAAAATTACAGTGCCCACCCATGAGGTTTGGGGAATTTTCACTGCCCACCCATGAGGTTTGAAATTTAACACTGCCCACCCATCACATTTGGGGATTTTAACTTCCGTCATCTTTCTTCCTTATTTCCGTCCACTTAGTGTTATGTTTGACTTGTTAACTTATGTTGACCAAACTTAAGAAAGAAAAAGACACAGCCCTTTTATTTCACAGCAAGCGACAATATTCGAGTGAAGGAAGTTCGACTGGTTAATTCTTCCCGACTGGCCCTGTGGTTGTTCATGTCCTTCTAGTTTGAATCTTTCTTCCTCATCGCTTTACAGATTAAGGTGATTTCTTCATCACAGCGCTCGGATTTTCGTCTGACACCTTCATCCCCATTCGTAAGTCGATCTAGGGTTTGAAATTGGGAAAAAATTTCTCAGCGATTAGTTTCATTAGTTTCCTAATCTAATCAGCCACAAGTCTGAACCCAAGTCCAGCGCATTGCGTGTTCTGGTTTCTCTAGTTTGAATCGCCTTTTGGTCCACCCATTCCCTTACGATTTTTTTTTTGATCCTTTCTCCTGAAGAAGAGTCATGGCGTAAGTGATGTAGCTTCTCATTCGACCTTGACTAGTAATGCGAATCTCATTCTCGTCTATCGGTGTCTCTGCTTTTGGCTTCTCTACCCTCTGGTAACGATCCATTCTGTGCTGCTATGAAAATCAGGCCCTCTCCTTCGGCTTTGAATCTCTGCTTTTGGCTTCTCTACCCTCTGGTAACGACCCATTCCCTTACAATTAATCCTCCGAGTTCGCTATTTCCCCCTCTATCTATCTGAAGAAACCACCAGAGAGAGCGAAATGATACAGTACTCCGCCTCTTGCGCTCTGTTTGTTTCCCTCTCTATCTATCTATCACCGCGTCCGCCCAGCTTTGCTTCTTTCTTCTCCTAACACGCAACACAGCTCAGCACCAACAGACTAGGCTACTACTGTGTATTACTACTACTATTAACGTACTACAGTAGTAACGCCTTGCTTCTTCACCTTCCTCTTTCTTCCAAAACTTTCATCCATCCACCAACCTGAATTCATTCATTGGCCCAGCCCAATTCCTAAGCACAAATAAGAGAAGAGACGAGCACAAATAAGAGACGAGAGAGTCGATCGATGCACCACCATTCAATACGCCTGCCTGTCTTCTGCCAAAGAAACGTACGTAATAGTAGTAGAACTTTTAAAAACCCTCGCCGCCTTTGCCTTTAATTCCCTTCCCTTTCTTTCGCTCAGACTCATATCAGATGTAATAATGATGGTGAGCAGGATCTACAACTCTACTCTGCTGCTCTCCTCTGTTTGTTTTAATGGTTCATATCTCGAGTTCGTGATGGTGACGAGTTCGTGAATGGCGATGAAGGAAGACGGTAGTCAAGGCAATGAGTGACGATCTAATGGAATGAATGTCCGTGATGCGATGTAGTGTGGTCGTGAGGCGTAAATGGTGGAGATGAAGTGAGGTGGTCTCGGTGGTGTGTGGTCTGGTGTGTGGAGTCAATGGTGTGGTGGAGCAGTAACGTCAATGGCGAGAGAGTGATGGTGGTGGTGAAGACGACAGGGGCGTGAATGAAGATCGGGGCCGTGGTGTGAATGGGCGTGATGTGGTGAAGGTGGTGTATGGTGATGAAGGAATTACTATAATAAGTTGATTGCTCGAGGAACAAAAACAGTAATTTTGGTCAAAATAAGTAAACAAGTCAAACATAACACTTAAATGACGGAGACAAGGAAAAAAGATGACGGGAGATAAATGACCCAAATGTGATGGGTGGGCAGTGTTAAATTTCAAACCTCATGGGTGGGCACTGAAAATTCCCCAAACCTCGTGGGTGGGCATTGTAATTTTTCCTAAATAAAAAGAAAGTAGCTCCCTTCACTTATAAAACAGTGAGGAGTGACATGGTTGAACAAGGAAATAAGCATACTTTTATGGCTACAGTTTCACTATGATATTTACACTTGCTAGTCAGGAATATATATCTTCAGAAATAGAAGAAAATAATTACGACTCACAGCTTTAGCTCCAGGCTTCAATACAATGGGGGTCTGCTCTGCTCCTTTCCATCCCCATCAGTCTCCTTGCCAGAATTTTGAAGGGCATGGCATAAACCAGTGTGCTTCTGTTCAGAAGAAAAAGATCAATTAAGAAACCAGAATAGAAAGATACAAGTCAACACCAAGAGTAAGAGAATTCTTAGTATAACTAGAAGTTATATCATAGACAGCACATGACTTTGTCACTTATCACACTAGAGAAATTGAATGAATCAATCAAAAAACACTGACATCGTCACTCATTGCATAATGACAGTGAAGAGTGAAACCAAACAGTGAAGAGTGAAACCAAAACTCTGAAATGGCAAAAAGCACAGTTCATAAAAATGTGCAATGAAGAGTCAGAAATGGCAAAAGAAAAATAAAGGATGTGGTAAAAAAACTGAAGGGTAATAAAAACAAACCACAGTTCATAGAATTGCACTTCCATGATGAGCACAATATGGAGCAATCTAATACATAAAACAGAACCAGTACCATCAATAAAGCACTAGCAAGGGAGCCAAATCCAAAAGAGAACTTCAAGAAGCAAATAAGATTATGCTAGCGATGCAATCCATTCTATTTAAAATCAGACCTGAGACAAAAGTTAAAAAACAACTTTTGTGAGTCAGACCCAAATCTTATTAAAACTCTTTCCCCAAAGAGCAGATAAGACACGCATAGAGGATGAGATTTCCAATTTCACAAGCATAATAAGAAATTCCAATTCAAAGTTGGAAGTATGAAAGGTTCATTTAAAACCTCAGTATCGCTCTTATGCTGAAGTTTCAGCTGCTTATCAAAAAAAAAAATGCAAGTATGAAACAATGTGGCATCAATATTTATGGTACATACACATTTTAATATTGTATCGTGAATCATATATATGTAAGTGAATTCGTGGTGTACCATGTAAGCGTAAATGCTTCTTGTATGGATATGATTACATGGGAAAACAAAGTAAATACAAGTCATGTGTAAATACTGTTAAATCTTAATTTTATATATTAGTAAAATTGTATCCAAGTCATGAGCAGTAGATGTGACGTAAAATATGAAATCTTCACAACATAAAATTTGTGCTATAGTTTACATATGGCATTTACACAAACATACAGATTTGATAGCTTAGTTCCAGTTCAGTGTGTGCACAGCAACTTTAAATGGAGCAAGCGATAACCAAGGCAAGGGAAGTACAACTCATACACTACACAGATACACCTTAGAAGATCAAAAGACTTGAGTATTGAAACTGCAGACAAAAATCAATAAGGCCCACCTTCCAACCAAATGCAAACTATTGCAGTCAAAAACTCACATCATTTGAGAGCATGCCATGTGTAACACGCAACACTAATTCACTTTCAAACATAAGCAACCTATAATTCAAGGAAAAGTCTGCTTAGAGTTGAAAAAGACGAGCCTGAATCTTAACTGGAGAACCACAGTGAAAAAAGAGCGAGCCTGTACTTACCGCTTCATTCTCCCCAAAACATCAGAATAGGGGAATTCAAGTCCTTGGAAAACAATGTCATGAGGATTCTGTCTTGCTCCTACAACAAAAAGCCACATCACAGCAACCAAAAAAGAAAACAGATTTTTTGTTACACAAAACTTTGCCTATTTTTCCCATCTCTCACCTTTTTTCTAACATACAGAATTGGTCCACGTCAAACATGTATAGTGACAACCCCAAGATTATACATTCCCTACTTCATACTAGTACAATCCAACCCATCTTTTGAAAGCTAGAGCAGCTTCCTTCTTCCTTGACTGAGTCTCGGTTTGAGACGTCAGAACCTTACCCTTGTACAAAGTCCTATGGTACTTCAAGAACAAAGCTCTGTACTTGTACTTATCCACAAACATCTTTCCCTTTTCCATCATCTCTACCACCTCGTTAGCGCGGATGAAAAACCCACCCCGAACAAAAGTATAAAGGACAGCGTCTAGGAGCTCTTGATCAAACTTCAACTGCTCAGAAGCGGCAAGAGATTTCATCTGCCCCCAAAGGACAGTTACCTCTGTGTATTTCCCTCCAATGGAAGCATACCCAGTTACCAGGGAGTGGAAGGTCTGCGCGTTAGGAGTAAGCCCTAAGCTCTGCATCTTCTGAAGAGCCTTCTCTGCGTCTTGCATCAGCCTCTTCTTGCTGAAGAAATGGATCACATTGTTCCAACCATGTACCCCACAATCCTCCCTTTGCCCTTCTTTGATCTCATTCAAGAGCATTGACATCATCCGAGACTCGCCACTCTCTGCACAGCCCTGAACAAGTTTGTCAAACTCCCGTTGCTGACCAAATCTTGGGATTTTGGCCTCTTTCATCTCCTTGAAAAGATCAATAGCTCCAGTGGTATTCTTCTCTAATACCCTGGACTCAATAAGCATATCATAACAGCTTGAATCAAGCTGGACACCCACTTTCTTTACCTCCCGGAGAAGAGGCAGAGCTTCTACCGTGCGACTTTCCTTGCAGTATGCTTTTAGGAGAGAGGAGTAGATCGAAGAGCTGGGCCTGATACCAGCAAAGCGCATCTCATCAAGGAGATCATGAGCATGGTCCAACCAGCCCAGAGCAATGCAGCAACTTATCACCTGAGCTAAGGTAGAATCATCAATAGAGATCGGCAAGTCTTCCTTTTCCACTTGGATTAGAAATTCTGCCAGATCCTTAGTCCGTCCAGCTTCAAGATAAGCTTTGGCTAATTTTACATAGGTTTTTACTGTTGGTTGTAGTATTCCATGCTCTGTCATGATAATATCTACTTGCTCCTGCAACCTCTTCAATAACGCAGCTAAGATTCTCTGTGCATCAGTTTCCACCCTGGTAAATCTGCGGTCTCTCAAGAAGTCCTCGTGAGAAATGAACTCATCAACAGTATCCATTGTTTGGACTTCCCTTGAATCTTCACCAGCAGATCCTTGTGGAGGTACGTTCTCACTTTTTTTAGATGAACCAGACAAAAAATTTATAGTAGCAAGGGAATTACGAGCCTCTTTTGCCTTCCGGATCATCTCAAGAACCATCCTAGAAGCAGAATCTAAATTCCCACACTTCAATTGGCATGAGAGCAAGCAATAATGGTATTCACGAAACTGGGCATCTGTTAGATCATGAGCTTCTTCTATGTGCCTCTTGAGCCTATTGAGTTCTTCTGTCCTCCCATTTCTCTCATAAACATGGGCCATTACAATCAACAAGCTTGAATCAGCTTTAACACCGATCCTAGGCATTGTATCAAGAAGCTGCTCAGCCTTTCTAGTCATCCCACCCAAAAGGCACCCAGCCAGAGCAATACTAAACGTAAAAGTAGTGGGCTTCATCGCCATAAGAGGGGAATTGACTTTCTTTCGTGGGTCCACCCTGTTATCATAGAACAAGTAGCCAATCTCGAGAACCAACTCAGCTGCCAAGTAAGCACCTTGGCTTGACTTTGACATGTGGGCCAAGACAGCTGTCCAGGCTGCAACTGGAGGATATTGTTGCATTGCCACCAACCTCCTCAAGATGACAGATGCAGGCACAGGTGATCCACATCTTGCAGAAGATAAAGAGAGATAAATCAAAACCTCTTTCCCCAGCAGTAACTCTTGATTGTGTTGTTCAAAGACACGCTCCACTAACTCATAACCTTTCTTAACCCATCGAGGGTCTGAGCTCTGAGCATAGCTTGCAAGAAGCTTAGCTATTACAGATTTTCGAGGAAATCCTTCCATCTCCATGTGCTGCTCCAGCAACCTCCATGCCTCATCATATTGATACTCATCCAGTGCTTCTTGGATTCCTAGGATCAGCTTAGCTGGGTCTCGAGCCTGAACCAGTATTGTTCCACCACCCATAGATGAAAAGGACCTGACTGGAATAGGTAGAACATAATGAAGTCCGGAACAGGGAAATCTCAATTTTCTGTAATTGAAAGAGAAGATCACTAAATGCCGCCGAGACCATCGTGTTACATTAGTCAAAGGAACTTCCCTGATAACTTGGTGAAAGTAAACAACCCTTGAACACAAAAAAGGAGGAAGGCCTGAGACCCGATATCTGATATTCTTAGCCGACAACAAGGAGTTAAAACAGAAGCCCATCCAGTTCTGCCGATGAAGATTGGAAATAAGAATTAAACACAGGACGAGTACTACAGGTCATTCGACATACAACAAAAGCAAAAGATTAGTTCACCTTGTTCTTTTTTTTTTCTTTCCGTTTCAAGGATAACCTCTGAACGGATATATTAATGATAGGGACTTGAACATGTATTTCCCAGAAATCTACCAACAATCTCGCTAGTGTTTATTGGAAACTTTATAAACTGAGGCCCATCTACAATTTAAAGAGTAAACACATTAGATTATTACCCCCGACTTCAAAATGTGCTTACAACTTCATTGTTTCAATGTATAGCTACACATCAAAGGAGTCCTTAAATACAAATTAACAAATTGCCCGATTGAGTTTACAAAGTTATCTACGCAGCAGAGTCAAGATTTGTGGTTACATTAATAAGAGGTAATGACGGTCGGTCATCAGGATCTATGAAGCTAATTGAGGTTCTTAATATACACATCCACATACATGTATTCAAAAGAATCACCAAATAAAGAAGAGGAAGGCTTAACATCCGGTATCTTAAATTTTTAGCTGAACACGGGAGGAAAGGAAAGTGCTAACTCACTTATGAAATTATGATAGCTTTAGTCTACGACCATATCTTATGTTTAATTACAGTAAATTGACCCTCAGACGCCTACATATGTTATATCAAGTTTTACAATACTAATTAAAACCAGGTGAAGCCCCAGATTGCTGATTCCCTATATCCCAAAGCAACAGCTAGACATTTCAAACAAGTAAACCTACTAATCAAACATACAAACACAGCAATTACAGTTGAGATGCCAGCCTACATACAGACGACATCTCAGACAATCACCCTCAACAGACTAATGAAAAGCTATATCATCTTACGAATAGCAACAAAAATCAAATAGATAACCCAACTCCCAGCCATTACACCATTGCACAATGCCTGAAACAGCCTAATTATACAAGACCTGAGAAAGAGGACTAGAAGAGAAAGTACCAGCTGTAAATTCAGGGTCCGGTAAATAGTGCAACGTAACAACTGGGCGGTAGCGTTAGAGGTAAGAGGTTCTATTTCGCGAAAGGACAATGTCCACTGGGTCTTGTGACGGTGGTGATAGAAAGAGAATAACTGCGTTAGGATGAGCGCTTTTCAGAAAGCTCGACGATCATCTTGGGTGGCTCTCTCCAGGGGATGTTGCCATCGTCTCCCCATCGACGAATGTGTTGGAGGTCGAGTCTGGCGCCGGTTCAGGTTGGAGAAGAGTGATGTCAGCGGGGTCCACCCTTCTTTTTATTTAGTCAGTTCAATTCTCCACCCTTTTATCGTTTACTCCTCTCTTCGCAGGTGAATGTTAAGAACAAGGCAACAACTATCATTGGCATCGGGCGCCACTCGGCAGTCAAAACGAAGATGGTTGATGTGGGCGGGAGCTGATAGTGGTGATTCGTGAAAAAAAAGGATGGACATAGATAAAAACAGGTTGGGAAGTGGGTTGTAGACTTGTAGTGATGATAATATTTGGTCGAAGAAAGTGGTATGCCTCTCCTCTCTAAGAAGCTGGTGCGCGAGCACGGCGGGCACAATGTAGAATCCGGTTGAACAATGGCTCGACGAGGACGTTTTGGTGTGAGCGACGATGGTATTGGTTGACTAGCAACTACACCGGGCGAGGAGAAGAACAACAAGAAATCGGTGGTGATGCAAAGGTGCTGGGGTTGGCAGTACTGTGGTGGTCGCTCACAGTGGATCGAAGATAGCCGTGGATGCCTAATTCAGTCGAATTGAGTATGGACGGGAACAGCGAATAGTATGGCTATGGGGATGAGGATGACGGTGGTGAATTGCGTCAATTTTTACATGCTCGGTTGTGTTGTGTACCGGCAAAATGACCTGAGTTCTCCTCCTATTCACTAAGGGCCTGTTCGTTCACCGCATCTAAAATCGTAAGTAAATTAATGTGGCTTTATTTGTTACGTGTCTACACATCAGTGGTTATCACTTTTCTCTTTCATCTTGTAGGACCCACTATAGCACTCACAAACACAAACTCACATTTATCTGAACGCAGGTTTTTCTGCGTTCAAATTGAAGGAGGATTAATGTGACTATAGAACACACCCTAAGGGGTTGTTCTGTGGCACCATTAATCTGGTGGAGTTTTCAAAAGCAGGATATAGTAGCTTTTTGGATAAGTGTCTTTGTGAGAGGGAGGATGGAGCCCACCTAAAAAACAACAAATAAGATTAAGACAAGTGGCAAATAAAGTTACATTAATCTAGTAAAAAAAGTAAAGCTGATAAACGAACGGCCCCTAAGACCCCCTTTCCATTTGTCGTTAGGTTCAACGTTTACAGGGGGCGAGGATTACATCACGGAAATATATCTTCCGAACATTATTTTATTTTAAAAAATATATATCTGTACAGTGAAGATGAGTTGTAAAATAAAGTTATAGAGCGGACCTATATTCATGTGCAACGGATGTCAAATCTAACAAAACTACAGTCTATTTCAGTTTTTTATTTTTTAAATATCATAATATTATTTTGTCATCTACATAATATTTATCTAAATATATAGTTATTTTAAAATTATTCACTACTTTTATAAAAAAGTTTATAGAATATATTCATATACACATATTATTAATTATTTATTGTGATAATATTTACCGATTAACATATATCAATTCAAATACATTACATAATTTAATCAGGTTGAATAAATTTAAAAAAAGTTGAATTAATGAAAAACACTAAGTTAAGTATTCATATATTTTTAAAGAAAAAAGTTGAATATACATAACTATTGTAATAGTTTTTTAATATATATACATATATAATAAATATCAATTAAATATTACATGCCTTAATCAATTGAATAATTTCTTTTTTAATAAAAAAGTTGGTAATATAAAAAACATTAATCTAATGTTTATATTTTTATAAATCTATAAGTGACGTATAATACTTTTAAAAAATATTGAACGTACAGATTATAAGTTATCATCTATAATATATAAAAACGTGGAAACGTTATATAAAAAGGTGGAAACGTTTATTTAAAAACGTGTAAAAGTTTATATAAAACGTGGAAACCTTCATGCATAGCGGAATAACTATTATTCTTAATTGTGGCATGGAAACGTTGGAATCGTGGTGTGGAAGTGTTATATATAATCATGGAATTGTTCAGGTTTCTATAAAAATGTGGAAACGTATATAAAACAAAATGGAAACGTTTTATACTATAAGGTGGAGACGTTTGTCTGAAATCGTGGAAACCTATATACCATCGTGGAAACATTATATAATTGTGGCGTAGAAAGATTCATATATAATTATAAAAATGGTTATATGTAATCATGTCGTGGAAAGGTTTATATGGAAACGTTAATATAAAATCGTCAAAACGTTTATACAAAATTGTGGAAACGTTAATATAAAATCATCGAAACGTTTATATAAAATTATGGATACGCTTTTTATGACCTGAAGACGTTTATATATAATTGTGGAAACGTATATAAAACAAAGTGGAAACGTTTTATACTATTGGGTGGACACGTTTGTCTGAAATCGTGGAAGCCTTTATACCATCGTGGAAACATTATATAATTGTGGTGTGGAAACATTCATATATAATTATGAAAAATGTTTATATGTAATCATGTCGTGGAAAGGTTTATATGGAAACGTTAATATAAAATTGTCAAAATGTTTATATAAAATTTAGGAAACGTTAATATAAAATCGTCGAAACATTTATATAAAATTGTGGAAACGTTTTTATAACCTGGAGACGTTCATATATAATTGTGGAAACGTATATAAAACAAAGTGGAAACGTTTTATACTATCAGGTGGACACGTTTGTCTGAAATCGTGGAAAACTTTATACCATCGTGGAACCCTTGACTTTAAACTCTAAAACTGCCGAGAAATTGTAATGTTATAAGGTTGTAGCCTACAAAGTACAAACTACAAAAAGATACCCTAAACCCCAGACATACCCTAGAAATGCTAAATTGTCGAAGATTTATTTTAAGGTTTGAAGTCATGAGTTTAGGATTGTTAAAAAGTCAGTTGAGATGAGTGAAACATTATAAGGCTACAAAATGAATAAGAAAGATAACCTAACCCCAAATTATACCATAGGATTACTAAATCATGGAAGGTTTATTTTAGAATTTGAAATTAAAGGTTTAGGGTCGATAAATGCAATGTTATAAGAGTAAAAAAAATGAATCATAAAAAGACACCATAAACCCCAAATATACCGTAGAAGTGTAAAATTATTGAAAGTTTAATTGAGGATTTGTGGTTTTGGGTTAACAGTTTGAGACAATTAAACATTTTCTAATTTATTAATTTAATTCATGCATTTAAGTTTGAATAGATATATCCACATTTTTATATATAGAAATAAGAAAGTATTATTGTTATAGTCATATGTATATATTTATATACGGTCATATGAGGTTTTATGTAGTTTATGAGTTATTTTATAATTATAAAGTTAGTTATATTAAATAAAATATTATAAAAACATAAACAAAGGTATTAGTAAAATATAATAAATCAAAATAAGACATAGGAAAAAATATAGCACAATTATTTATAGACAACTATACATTATTTTTTATTCAAATTATTTTACTAGATATATTTAAAATAAAAAAATTATCATTGTTACTATAATTTAGAATGTTGAAGAAAAACGATAATGATTTAGTTAGTACAGTGTGGTTATCTACCACGTATACCTTGTCTTTTAATTAAAAAATTGTTTCATTGACATCATATACCTCTTATCACGTAAGAGTAAAAAAAAAAGATTAGTAGACGGTTAAGATTATATCCGTCGGGGACGGAGATCTTAGTTCCGTCACACTACCCTGTCCGCGTTTACAGGGCAGCTATGACTAGGGCTGGTAATGTGATCCGTTTGGTCACCGATTCTAGCCGCTCCACCGAATCTCATTCGTTATTAGCTAAGGATTACTTGAATTTGTGGGTGCAAAACAAGTGAAATGATATTTTTAATTTTTTCTTATATTTATAAAAACATAAAAATGTATAAATGATAACGAGACAATGATACACAAGAATATTTTAGTTTCCCGTTAATAAATGTAAGGCTAAGGTCTTGTTTGGTCATAAGAATATACATATGTCTAATAAATGGGTGATGGGTTGGGTTCTAAATGTGTGATGGGGCGGGCGTTGAGTGAAAAATTGTCACCCGAATCTGTCACCCGCTTCACCCGTCACCCGGTTTCCACCCTTATATTGAGTTTTTACCCATTTTTCACCCGTGGGTGAAACGGTTTATCGCATACCCATTGGGTATTGCCAGCTCTACCTATGATTAATATCTTTGTTTGAAAAATATTTTCCTTTTAAAAAAACATCTTCCATTCATTAACTATCATACAATCATAGAGACAAATATAGATACATTGAAAGACCATAAGCCATCAATGGACATTCAAAGTGTCTAAACTACAACAATTATGACTTGCAACCTGAAAATTCCTAAACCGTACTTCCTAAGTCAATTACTCACGAAGAACTCAGAAGCAGAGCACAGACTCACTAAGAACTAGATAGAGGAGAGAACAATATATAGATGATTTCACGTGAAAACTCACTTCTCACTAACATGTACTACCTCCGTCCCGTCATAAGTGTCATGTTTGCTTTTTGTCATGTTTAACCACTACAGTATTAAACATATAAGATAAAATAATTTTTAAAAATTAAGTTGTATAATATATATTTTTTCACATAAGGATTCCATTGTAAAACATAGATTTATAAAAATATATTATTTTACAGGTTAAATATTGAAATCAAACAACACATTCAAATAGTAAATTGGACACTTTGACTGGGATGGAGGGAGTATTGAACTCAATACGTCCACACACTCATAAAGAACACGCTCCCTATTGAGTAAACACGTAATTCACCAAACTTCCTAAAAAACCCTAATCGACTTACAGTTCTAGATATTCTTCTCTAAACAAACACGAGTTAATCCTCTCTTTTTCTCTTTTTAAAACCCTAATATAATCATAACCTATTGTCCAGTATTTATAAGCATCCTTTACAGTTGCATATATAATATATTCTAAATGATAAATATTCTCTAAAGATAAAATCATAACAAACTGCTAAGATATCAAAGGAACAGGATTTCCTCTAAATGAATTCTACAGATAAAATCCTGGTAGACTTAATGTTTTATCGGTTTAAAAGAAGCGAGATCTTTTGATCTACCATCCAACTTCCTTGGTCAGTTGAAATACCCACGAATTCTCAAGTTAGAAATTAGGATATTATATAGTCGTCATGAGAAGGATGAACATTATAATATGATAAATGCGATAAGGAAGTATAGTCCGACTTTAGGATTAATAGTAGGCCCAGGGGAGATAAATGATTACCTATTTTACTCAAAGAATTATTCAATATACTATTCCTTATTTTTCCACCGATACTATTATTCAAATACTTACTTTTCATTCTATGGACTTATTACGGGAATTTGACCCTAAGAATTCAAATCTAACTTTACTTCCTTTTAATTAATTATTCTTAATTTCAAGAGTTCAAATCCAATTTTACTTCTTCTTGTTAAATTACCCTTAGCCTTAAGAGTTCAACTCTAGTTTTGCTTCTCCAAAATTAATAAATTTATCATACCCTTATTCTTCTCTTGATATTTTAAATGTTGGTATTCTAGACTCTTCTTCTAACGTAATTACATTGTTTTTGTTAGAAATTCCTGATTCTGTTTTATTTCTACTCCTACTTATTTTTATTTTCCTCTTATAACAATAAATATATATTAACTCCTTTTCTAGATGTTTTGCTCTCTTTCTTATCTTGTTACAACAGCCGATTACTTTCTCCTATTATTTCGAACTGGAAATTATTTAGCTAATTATTATTAAACTGATATTGCTAGCGATCGCGCTTCTTTTTTCGGTTTCCCATAACGTTATATAATTGTTATACCTTTTTAAATATCTACAATGCTAATTAGTAGAACTCTCCTTTAAATTATTTATTGTTTTCTTTTCCTCTTTAAAGTAAATTGTTACATATTTAACTAATAGCTTTCCTTTATTTTACAAACTAATTCTATTTAAATCATTGATCTTCTTCAATATCTCTTCATCCTCAACGTGACTCTTCTACGCTCTCCTTTCCACTAAAATATTCTCGCTTCTTCTCCTTTGAACTCTCGAATTCACGCTCTTCCTGCCACTGTTGTCAAACTCTTCCCCTGAAGCCAATTAGGAATTACAACGGGTAAAGTTTACCTTTTAGTTGTTGTATTAATTTATTTGGTTATGATTGGTAGCATATGATTACTGGTCATTACATATCTAGATCCCGATTACGACGACAGGCGCCACCAATAATTCTGTGGAGTGTTCTCGTGAGTGTTGATTGTTGAGGTAAATCTCTATGCTCATGTCTATTTGACTTTGTGTTTTGTGAATCGGAGGAAAAATGTTTTGGTTGTATTTGGTTGAAAGATTATTGATCCTCAAGTTGTGGTTTCGTAAATTGGGATTATTCCCCACGTTTTGGAGATGGAGAAACTGGAATGTTTTTATGGTGATTCGATTGTGGATTTTGGGAGTCTTTCACAGGGTTAATTATCATGTCTTGGAGCCCACAGGTGCTCCTCATTATTATTATTTGCGCTGCACACAATGTTACAGTTAAGCTCTATGATCTACTCTATGTTACTGCTGTTTCATAGGGGTGTGCACACTTAAGAACTTAGGGTGAGGTGGTTGTTTGACGGTCCCATAGGTGACTGTCCTGGAATTATTGTTTGGGGTCCCATAGGTGACCCCGTGTTTGGAATTATGGTTGGCTCCTGTTGAAAGCTCCCTACTACTGGTTGATTATTGTGATTTCTGGAAAATTTATTCTATTGTTCAATACTCTATCTCATCTGATTGACAAACGATAAAATGAACTTCAAAATGTATTTTACACATTGAGGTAGAATTTACTCAATTTTTCTGATTTGTGTGATCCCTTTTGTTTTGTCTATTGTTTTCTGATCACAGGTATTGATGACTGAATTGGGGGTTGGGATTGCGCTATCACATAGAATAGGAGAACATGAGTTGTGTTGAGACAATATTTAAGTTGCAATATTTGAGATTCAATATGTGGGTTTTTATGATTACACTACTATAGTTATTTGGAGTTTCCGCATAAATCAAATTATAAGTTAAACAGTTATTTCGTTGTTTTTTATTGGTTCATTAGCCTGAGCACCCAGAGGTTTGGGTGTGGCGGTAATACCCTGGATGATTTATTTATGCTGCAAATTTGAAGTCATACTTGTTTATGATGTTTACAACAACATTCTTTGGTATTTTATAGATCGTACTGAGATGTTCTTATAAGGTTTTAAATATCGCTTCCGTATATTTAAGAGGTACCTACTGCTAACTTTATCTACTTAAGCGTTTCTCTACATATTGACATTGATTTTGTAAGCGTTTTGGTGATTTTCTAACACTGAATTCGTACTGAAATTCGCATTTTAGGACCTGTCCGAACGTCCGTCCGGACATCAATGTTCGGACAGGCCCCGAAGGTTTAAATTGATTTCGCAGTATTGAGTGTGTTCGAACATCTGTCCGAACATCAATGTTCGGACAACATGCGAGGACGAATCCAACTTGCAAGTCTCGACTTATGTCCGAACTTGCAAGTTCTGACCAATGTTCGGACCATGTAAGGAATGTTTCGGAACTTGTGTCCGAACTTACATGTTCGGACTCTTTGGGTTTTAACTCTCGACTTGTGTCCGAACATCAAAGTCCGGACACAAGTTCGGACGCTTTCGTTTTTTTTATTTTTAAACTCTCGACTTGTGTCCGAACACAAGTTCGGACAAGTGGACTTTCACGGTTTATTTCTCCTCGGCTTGTGTCCGAACGTCAAACATCCGGCCACAAGGTCGGACAGGTTTTGTTTTTCACTTTTAGGGCTCATTTGAAGTCCGTTTTTGATCTCGTTCGCGCCGTTAGAATCGTATTTTCATAAGCTTTTATTTAAGGTAAAATCCAGGGTGTTACAAGGTGGTATTAGGGCCATGTTTTCGAAATAAGATAAGATTTGATTAAGCCAGATTAAAATTTGGGGATAAGCCGTTTGGGGAGTTATATTATTATGATGTGTATTGGATCTATTGAGTTACCTTGGATGGTTCTGCTTTATGTGTTGAAAGGATGTATAAGGAAGTGTTGAGTTAACTATGGGGATAGAAATTTGAGTTCCTCTAATCGTGACTCATAATCAGGAGTCCCTTCTAAGATCAAGAGGGGCAGTACTGGCAGACCGACTCAACTTCTATATAATTCAAGGAGCAGAAGCCGGTGAACTGAGATAGCAGCCAACGACCCGATGAGGCAGCTTCAGGAGCTCGCACTGAACCTAGGACAGATAGTCTAGAGGCAGGCACAAAGAGACAACGTGTCCGAGGACTATACCAAGAGGATCGCTCACCTGAAGCCTACTGCATTCAAGGGGGAAGAAGATCCAGTATTGCTCGAAGATTGGGTTCGTGAGTTTGACAAGATATTCGAAGCAGTCAACTGTCCAGCTGACAGACGGGTGAATGCCGATGTTTACTACTTTAAGAGCGAGGCTGACATCTGGTGGTCCGCCAACAAGGATGTGTTACTGGCGAGACCTAACTTCGGGTGGGATGCATTGAAGGAGGCCATGTGAAGGCGCTTTTATCCAGAGCATGTTTGGATGCAGAAATACCTTGAATTTTCAGAACTCAAGCAACATACCCGGAGTGGGAAGGGGTACCACTCCATGTTTTTAGAGCTGGCAAGGTTCGCACCTACTATGGTCCCAGATGAGGCATCGAAGGTGCAGAGGTTCGTGGGGGGACTCAGCTGGAGTCTCCAGGAGGCCCTGAGCGTACTGACCATTCCTACCCTCCAAGACGCCTATGGGAAAGATGCTAACCTGTATAGGGTGCAGCAAAAGAGGAGGGAGGTCCAGGCGGGTCAGAAGAGGAAGATGGAGGACGGGGAGGACTCCCTGAGTCGTGACGATAGACCCTAGAGGCCGAACCAGGAGAAAAGATGGAGGCCTAACCCAGATGAGAGGCAGAGGTTCGACGGGAACCGGAGATATGATCAGAGGAGGAATAATCGACCCCAGGGGTAGGTCCAGAGGGGAGAATACGGGCGAGATAGGCACTTCCACTGCAGGATATGCCACAAGGACCACCCGGGAAGGGACTGCGAGGGGAACTTAGTTGCATACTTCCGGTGTGGCAAGAAGGGCAACAGAGCTTTTGAATGTTACCAGAACCCTCAAGGAGGCACCCAGCAGAAGGGAAACGGTGGGGACCGTACTTACAGGCTGACAGACTCTCAGTTCAGAGGCCGGGACCAGCACCAAAATCAGAACCAGCATGGGGACGCTCCCCAGCGAGGCGGTGGCGAGGGCAATAACCGAGGCAACCGAAACCAAGGGGATGGCCAAGGCGGTAGCAATAGAGCTCCTGGGAAGATCAATGTTATGAGCCGGGCCGAGGCTGAGACCGAAGCCGATGTGTTAGCAGGTACCTTTTCTATCCATGGTACTCCTGCTCGTGTTTTGTTTGATACCGGAGCTTCATACTCCTTTATTTCTAGAAATTTTGTTGCGAAACTGGGTTTAGTGGCTAGTAAAACCTCGTCTATAGCAGTATCTATACCTCGGGGTGGGTAATTACTTGTAATAATGTACTAAAAGATGTAGGGGTAGTCATAAAGGGGGAAACCTTTGTAATCGACCTAATTCAATTTGTTCTCCCTGACTTCGACATCATCTTGGGGATGGACTGGCTGAGCAAGTACAAAGGGAAGATAGACTGTGGCGAGCAGAAGATCGTTCTAAGAGGACCGTCGGGGCAGAGGGTCTCCTATAGGAATGTGGAGGAGAAGCCCGGGGTGAAGATCATCTCAGCAATGTCAATCCTCTCTCAAGTAAAGAAGGGGCAGCAGGCGTACCTCTGCTACATCCAAGATTTGAGCAGAGAAGCCAGTCAATTAGAGGAGATTCGAGTGGTGAACGAGTTTCCAGACGTTTTCCCCGAGAAGATTCCTGGCATGCCACCAGACAAGGAGGTGGAGTTCAACATCGACCTTGTACCCGGAGCTGCACCCATCTCTAAAGCCCCATACCAGATGGCGTCGTCGGAATTGAAGGAGCTGAAGGCACAGCTAGAAGAACTATTGGAGAAGGGGTACATTCGTCCGAGTGTATCACCGTGGGGAGCCCCGGTCCTGTTCGTGAAGAAGAAGGACGGGAGCATGAGGTTGTGTATAGACTACCGGGAGCTGAATCAGATTACCGTAAAGAATCGTTATCCATTGTCGAGGATCAACGACCTCTTTGATCAGCTTCAGGGTGCAGGAGCCTTCTCCAAGATAGACTTGAGGTCGGGATACCACCAACTCCGAGTTGCAGAGAAGGATATCTCGAAGACTGCCTTCAGGACCAGATATGGGCTCTTCGAATTCCTGGTGCCCTTTGGACTAACGAATGCACCAGTTTGCCGTCTTTATGGACCTCATGAACCGGATCTTCAATCCATATCTGGACCGGTTCGTGGTGGTGTTTATAGACGATATTCTGATCTACTCCAAGGATGCAGAGGAGCATGAGGACACTAGTAGAAAAAACACCTATTTCACCGGTTGTTATAGGCCTATTTCGCCGGTTCTAAACCGGTGAAATAAAAGCCGACGAAATAGATTTCACCGGTTGTAGAACCGACAAAATAGCTGTATTTATTTCACCGGTTGTACAGTACAACCGCCAAAATAGACATGTTTCTAGAGGGAAAAAAACGTCACCTATTTCGACGGTTTTTTTAGAACCGGTGAAATAGCCATGTTCTATTTCGCCGGTTGTGAACTACAACCACCAAAATAGATATGAGTCGGATGAGAAAAATGCTTCCTATTTTGACGGTTGTTTGTAGAACCGGTGAAATAGCATATACCTATTTCACCGGTTGTTCCTTACAACCGCCCAATTAGATGTGTCCAGATTACATTTTGCATTCATCTATTTTGGCGGTTTTGTTTAACAACCGGTGAAATAGTTAACTTTTTAATTTTTTTTTTGTTTTTCACTCACCCCTCATAATTTCAATTATCAAACCTGCGTATCCAATAAAAGACATTCAAATGCACTTGTACTCACAATCATCAACCCAGATACACCTGATATTCTCACACAAACGGTTTTCCATCCGTTTTTACCAAAAACAATAGCCAAATATTTAATTTCTTCACTCAACTCTCCAACTAGAGTTCAAAATTTCCAAGCTCCCTAACTGAATCCAAACCGAGAAGATAATGACGATCTACATTTATTGTGCATCCTTGTTCTTGTGGTCAATCCACTATCGCTAACACTGCCTTCTATGATGTCAGACGACTCGCTGTTCCAAGAATCAAGTTGTATGTCCGTGTCGTCCTCAGCTTTTTTCCTTCGCTCTAATTTCTTCACATTTTCAGATATGTCATTGAAAATCTTGTTCACTCTAGCTAATCCCCTCTCCACTGGCTCCACCACATGAGAGACTGTGTACTTCACATCATCAACCATCTATTGGAACATCACGCAAAGGGGAAAATTTCAGAATGAAATGAGAGGATAATTAAAACAACTTCACCCTAATAAACTAACGAAAGGATTTTCAAAAAGCAAATAAATATTCAAGCAGTAGAAGACATCAATTAGAATAGTATATAGTATTCTTACAATTTCACCGCTTCCACGGGCAGATTGAGGGAAACTCAACCGCTTCTCTCTCTCATCATGTCTGGCCATTCTTACTTTGGTGTACCTCCCACAATCAAAGACTTCCTCTTGATCAGGAGCTGTCCCTAAAGCAGCATAATCATTCATCACAGTAACATTTCTAACACATCTCTCTCCACGTTTGTATGGCACTGCTGGGAAAACATATAGATGAACTACAGCTGCAATCCCCATCTGATAAAAGAATTTGAATGCCAGAACCCCTTGAGGATTAGAAAAAATGTCACGTAACAAGGACAACAAATAAAGCTCTCTGTCTCCCTCTCTTGAAAGAAACTGCTCAAACAACTAAGTTTACACTGTTGATTAAACAGAGAGAACCCAAGATAAGTATATAAAAGAAGAGGCCAAACCTTTGACCAGATACATACATACATAACACCAAGAAAGCTAACATCAGCCATACGAGAAAAAAAAGATCCTAACCATATAAGTTATTCTTTTTCTTACAGGTACATGTCATATTTTCCATCAAGGAAATAATCAAGAGATGATACAAGCATATCTCTCCTTTTTTGCACATCTCCAGCAACAGAACAAACCACAGATAAAACAAAATCAAACAAGATTGAATACTGAGGTGTAAGGTTCAGAAGCAGCAAACTCGTACACTAAAGAATAAAGTATTACATTATTCACTCTATATCCCCTATGCACTAAACATAACATATATATCTTAACCAATGTGAGGCCTAATTGTGCAATAAATCCATACCAAGACAACTTCCAAAGCAGCAATGAGTTAACTGACACCATGGTGACCTAATACTATCACAAAGGCAACCTGGAGAACAAACCTCAATGCATATAATGTAATCTTGTATTCGCGTCTTTAGTTACTGAGCCAACGATCCCCTGAAAGCTCCAACTGAGAACAGGAATGCAACCGCAACTCCTTGCCACCATGTTAAGAAGACAATTGACTTGAAAGTAAGAAATTTAGCAAGAGGTTTAATCGGCTTGAGTTAATCTTTTGAAACAGAGTAAAACTGGACAAGACAATAGAGAGCCCAAGTCCGGCTGAAGTTCAGTACTACTGCCAGGTATGGATAGCTGCAAACAAGTTGGAAACACTCCATGTCAAACACACTCAATAGAATCTTATTTGTATTAAAAACTTGAAAAAACACTCAAGTCATGATTACACATGCTCAGGAATACTGATAATAACCATAAGCCAAGCAGAAAGAAAGAAAAATAAATAACAGATATATTACCCATAGTTCCACTGAAACTTCCCTTCACCATAAACACCAACAGCTTCCAAAATCGTAGCCATGAGTGCACAGATCATCTTTACTATCATCTGAAAAGTGGAAATTCAAACTGTTAAACGGGGTCTAAGTTTGAACGACATTATTCCTCATAAGAACTTTATAAGAATCTTACAGATACATACATACTGAACAATCCCTATCAAATCTAATAATTAGTAATAAAATATTAACAAAATGCTAACGAATAATTTTTTATTAAATTGACCTATGAAAATTATTAATAGATTTATATTTCGTTAGTAAAATTATTGAGGAAAATAATGCTCTATAAATAATTAGTGATGACAAAAAATACTCTAATTAATTACTGACGGATAATTATTATTTTGTAAGTAATTAGCTATATATGTACAATCTGTAAACAAATTTAGTAAACTATTTTTTCTGAGCTTTAATGACGAATACTTACATAACTAATTACTTATGAAAAAAAGTTTCACCGGTAACTACTAAGAGATATAGTATTCTGTCAGTAATGGAATCAAATTGACTCTACAAATCTGTTGTTCCATTTTCACTTGCTCAAGCATGTTTCATTGGTGTTTCACTCTTGCACTGAGGTAATTTCTCTTCTCATTCTAACTGAAAGCGTCATGAGAATTACGAATAATGATATTGCTGCTTTCTGGTGGTACATGGCTCTGTGTGATGAGACATTTTAGATTATATTGTTCTAGGACAGTTGTTCTTTTTTTAGCAGTGTTGTTGGTTCTAAACATTAAACTGAAGATGAAAAATACTGAATGGGGATGGCAGCAATGCCAAAAAAATTCAACATCAATCTGAGTTATTTACCAGCTCTCAATCAAGTAAGACCAAAGTCAAGTTTGAATAGACTTGTAACAGATAATGCTCTTTTAGATTAGTAAACAGCAGAAAAAAAGATTGTTGTACAACAATTCCTAAAGTGCAGAATAACAATGACTAAATGAGAGAGCAATCAAAACAGATGGAGTAAGGCAGCAGCGGTAAGAAACAGCAGCAATTAAAGGTGTGCACTATACCAGTTTTTTAGTTCAAAACAGATCATAATAGTTCAATACTCAAAACAGTAGCCAATCTGGGTAAAAGCTGGACAAATCTTTGAAGTGAAGTAGTAGCATATGTGCCTACCCTTTTATTTACCACTCAATAAGGAGTGTACAGGGCATAAAATCCTATGCTGTTGCAGTTGGACAACTTATCATTTCTTTCAAGATGATGTACTTAAAGGAAGCTTTAAATGATAGCAGGTCTTGGTTTGAACAGAATAATATTATGGATCTAACAGCAGCAGCAAAACAGAACTAGGATGTACTTATTCTATCTTCTTGAGTCAAGCACAAACAAGGCTTGATTAGCAGAGCACAGGTAGAGAGGCTACCGCCTACAAACTGTATAAGATGTATATCATCCTTAGTTTCTGGCAAATAACTGGAGCAAAGAGAAGTTTTTTTCTTGGCTGAAGTAAACAAGTGCTGTACTAGCTTAACAAGGAGGAAAACTATGCAAACTGGTCATACAACGCATAGACTTCAAGTTGATGATTTAGGTGTTAAATATTTAGAATATGCTCTTTCAAACAGTACGAACTAGGCCATGTATAAGTGTAGAGATACAACACTCAAGTTTTAATGATTATTCAGAAGCTTAATGCTGTTATACTAACTCATAAACATAAGCAATCTTCATGGTTAAAAAATAACCGTATCTGAAAATCTTTCAATTGTTAAAACAGTCCATTACTGAAGCAATATCATACTTCTACCGTAGTTTTCTAGTTGATGATCAAACAGGTTAATCATGAATGTAAGATGAAAAAAACTGTAGGAACAGCTCGATAATGAGGCGGAAAAAACACAGTAATATGAACAGAAAAAGAACGGGACAGTTCAGTAACATAGCAGAGGGAATGAGATGTACTTCTGTTGACTTAAAACAGCTAAAGCAGAGCTTTCATAAGCAAAAGATGGGATACGTTTACAAAGTGATGGTGAGGATTTGTAATATCATTATTTTGTGTACCAGATACCAGTTATACAAGGTTAATCACATATTTCAGATTTTGGATCCTAATATCAGAGAAAAAAGGTGTACGAATAGCTATACCACTACTAGGAATAATTGTATCGCCTTTAGCTTACGAAAAGTGCTGTTCTGATAGGAAGTGCAGAAGTAAATGAGCAAGAACAGTGCAAGAAGAATTACACACTAGGTGTGGTATACCCATGCTCGAGGGGAGAATTGCAGAGATCAAAAAATCAGTCAAGCTTTCCTTAGTTCAGACCAAAAAACAAATAGAATTCTCATACGCTTTTATCTTTTGTAGGACAGCTACTAGAATTACATAGCTTAACAGTCCAAAATGTAAGGCTTAATACCAATTGTAACAACTTTAAATGGAAGCATAATCGTACTGTTTTGAACGCCATAGCAGTTGAAAGACTGAGGCATAAGTGGTCTGCATTACTGCTTGCTTGACCAACTTAGTATTTTTAAGAAAACGTGCTTATTTCATTTCTAACACGATAATACTTTTAAACATCTGAAAATCTATACAGAAGTGACAGAAGGTGACGGTAATTTAGTCAAAAATTTAGAATTAAATTTTCCAATCCTAATATCGAGCTTGTTTCTATACTTCAGGGGAAAAACCTAAGATCTCAGGTTGTAGAACAACGTAAATTTAGACTTAATACCTACTTACAGCAGCTGTATCATAAGTTTCAACAGAAATCTAGACTTGATTTGAACAGGAAACACAACGTAGCAAGGACTTTTGCATCTCAATCTGGCGAACAGCAACATTTGCGCGCATCCCTATCTGGCAAACAACAACATATATCATCCCAATCTAGCGAGCAACATCATACACGTTCACAACTATCTTCATTCTCTAATTCGCAACTCTAATTGTCGAACAATATAATTTCATTCTCTAGTTTTGCATCCCTAAAATCGCAACCCTACTGTCGAACAGGAACATACCTGGTCGGTGGTGAGCAGAGCCGTCGTCGGTGGTGAGCAGAGACGTCGGCGGCAGTGGGTGTCGTCTTCAGCGGGGCAGTGCAGTGGCGTGAGTGTTGGTGGCGTGGTGTTGGTGGCGTGAATGTTGCAGAGAGAGTTCTGAGAACGAAGAAGAGTAGAATGAGAGCAACGCGCGCATACCACACGAAATACATCTATTAAAAAAACTCACCACCTATTTTGTCGGTTCTACTAACAACCGACGAAATAACCTCACTTATTTCACCGGTTTTAACAACAACCGGCGAAATAGATAATAACATTTTTCCTCGGGCCAACTATTACGACGGTTTATTCTAAAAACCGGTGAAATAGGATTTGAAAGTATCCTATTTTGGCGGTTTTAATACAACCAGTGAAATAAATACGTCAAAATAAGCATTTTTTTAACTAGTGGGAGCACTTGAGACTGGTACTAAAGACTTTGAGGGAGCAGCAGTTGTATGCCAAGCTGTCCAAGTGTGACTTCTGGTTGGACCGTGTGGCATTCCTAGGCCACATTGTTACCAAGGAAGGGATATCAGTGGATCCAGCCAAGATCCAAGCAGTAAAGGAGTGGCCGAGGCCGAATAACCTGAAAGAGGTTCGTAGTTTCCTGGGCTTGGCAGGATACTACAGGAGGTTCGTGAAGGACTTTTCGAAGATTACCAGACCTCTCACCAACCTCATGAAGAAAGTAGTAAAGTTTCAATGGAGTGATGAATGTGAGACGACACTAGTAGAAAAAAGATTAAAAAATACGTCACATAAATGACGGTTTGTAACACAACCGTAGCTAAAGCGTGGAGGGGGCGCGCGCGGGGTTAGAATGACGAGTTTTAAACGACGGTTTATATAACCTGTCGTTTAAAATTGTTTGACTACGCGCCGCCAATAATCTTAAACTACGGTTAATCTCAAACCGTCATTTTTAATACGTATTATAAACAACGATTACAAATAACCGTCGTTTTATGTCTTTGAATCATCGTACGGGGTTCTTAAAAGACGCATTACATTGAACCGCCTCTTTAACCCTAATAATTCCTATTCATCACCCGCGTGCCATATTTCTTTCTTCTTCACGCTGAATTAAGCCCCCCAAAAGCTTCGTTCTCTCTCGATCAACCGTTGTCCCCCTCTAAATTTTGTGTCGTCGTTCTTCCTCCATTGTCGCCACCGTATCTCAGTCGTCATCATCCATCCACTACCGCACCTTCTAGCTCTAATATCTGTCGCCGCGTAAGCTAGCTAGGCACGCTTTGCACGGCCGGTCGCCGTCTCTGTTTCCACCACCGCAGCGCGAGAGATCGTCGCGCGACCTGCATGCTGCTTGCTAGCTTGTTCTCGTCATCCATCCACCACCGCACCTTGTTGCTTCTGCTCATCGACCGCGCAAGGCTCTAGTGTCGTCAGTCTCCACCACCGCGGCACGCGATTGCCGACCTTCAAGCTGGCGATCGATTGCTTGAACGTTCTGGTAATATTCTCAGCTTATATTCTATGATCTTTTCCCCTTGTGAAATTAGTAAGCTAGGCTGTGAAATTTGTAGTGATAATGTGGTACTGATTAGCGTGAATTAATCAGTTCTGTACCGATTGAAGTCTATCAATTCTGTCTTAATGCTGCCATATTGTTTTTCTGATGAATTATTCGGTTCTGTACCGATTGAATTTTGTCAATTCCGCTGCCATGTTTTTCTGATGAATTAATCGGTTCTGTTTCGATTGAATTCTGTCAATTTCTTGATGCTGCCATGTTTTTCTGATGAATTAATCGGTTATGTACTGATCATCTAGTAAGCTTTTTTCTGTCATTTTTCATTCTAGAACAAGATTTTGTGTTTGCCTGATTTATGATTTGTGGGCTTTTGTATAATTGCAACTTTTGTTTCCATGTTTGTCTTAAGTTTCTTGTCTTAACGGTTATTTATGCCAGTTGCAAAGTTTTAACTGATTTGACGATATCTAGCTTTTGGGTATGGTAATCATTATGATTTTCTTCCTGTTATTTCCTTCTACGGGGGAGCTAGCTATGGTGGTGAAAATACACGTGAGTGCTATTGGATTTTGTGAAATTGTCTTCACTTAGATAGATATATTGGTATATATAGGATTGGCGAATCAACCAATAATTGAATATTGTGCTGGGAATCTAAGGTCTCTTGTTAGGCTATTTCAATGCTCAGAGAGTTGAAGGGTAACAACCCCCATATGCACCAGGTTTTCCATATAAGCAGCTATAAAATCTGATAAATAATCTAACAACTAAGATCATGCTCTACCACAATCACATAGCTGAAATGAAAGAAGAAGCCATGTCAGTAGCTATAAGGAAGTTCTGATAAGATAGTGGTGGGAGAGGTGTGAGTCACAGAGACAGCAAATAAGATCAAAGATAATTAACCATTTAGCACCTGGTAGGCCTAAGCAAGGATCTAACAACTTTTGCAGCTTTAAGTCTCTGTTTTACATCAAGAAAACTTGAGCCACTGCTATAGCCTGTTTTCTATTCATCTTTTCGTTAACAACTTAAGCCTTAAAGATATAAACATCAAGATATACAAAACTGCTTTTTTTTTTTTTCAGTCTGTACACAAGGCCATGTGATTACTTTCCTTTTTGAAATGTAAATTATGTGGTGCTCAATGTATGATTGCTAGTTTTTTTTTCTGCTTATGTTTTGATGCAAAACTGCACTAAAGCAAGTGTAAACTGCTGTTCTAAATGTGTTGCTAAACCTGATAACAATGGGCTGGAAAATTCTTTGTGATGTGGAGTAATTATGATGGTGAACTGGTGTGGAGGGTGATTTTTCGGTATGAGGGGGGGTCTATCTGAATATGGTTCTTGACTGAAAAACCTAGATCCTAAAATGCCATTCTGTGGAGGGTGAAAACCCGTTATTCTGGCATCCCTCAAATACCTACTACATCATCCCTTTCCCATAAAGCATAAAGGGGAGTGCAAGTGTGCACTACACCCGCTCTCAATGGGCTCCACGCGGACTTATGCCTCTATAAGGCGGAATTGACTAGAGTCGCCACCTAGTTTGACCTAAGAACTAGGAAAGGAAGAGAAGGGTGGGTTCTAAGAAACCGTTGGTTGACTCTGAGATTGTTCCCTATGGATAGGACTTATCTGGTCGCGTCAGAGATTCTATTGTGGTTCGTACTGGGTTACACCTAGGGCTGCCCATGGTAGGTAACCGCCCTATTCGGTTAACCCTTTCGGTTAACCGGGTCTTCGGTTTTCTAAAATCCAATTCCATTACCATTCCATTTAGATCGGTTAACCGGATTCGGTTAACCGTTTAATTCGGTTTTCTAAAATCTGATTCCATTACCATTCCGTTTAGACCGGTTAACCTTTATTTCGTTCGGTTTTATCGGTTAACCTTGTAGTCGTGTATTTTTTTTATTGATGAGAACCATACCATTAATATTATAGTACAACATTGATCATTCACCTAAATCATGAGTGACAAATCAAACACATGTGACAAAAAATATAATATTGTGCATATTCTCTCAATAGCTAACATTAATTATTATATGAGGTGAACAATAATATTTAAAGATTTTGATTATTTATATAATCGGTTAACCGGTTAACCACGGTTAACCGTTCTGGAAAATTCAATACCGTTACCGAAACCGAAACCGGTCAATTTACACGGTTCGGTTACCATACCGCAAGAACCGATACGGTTAACCTGAAAACAGGTACGGTCACTAGTACAAAAAGGGTCTATTTCGGCGGTTGTAAAAGGTCTATTTCAGCGGTTCTAGAACCGCCGAAATGGAGACCGCCGAAATAGGGATGAGACCCTATCTCGGCGGTTGTACACCGCCGAGATAGAACACCTATGTGGCGGTTCCTAGCTACAACCGCCGCCATAGGTGGTTGTTTTTTTTTTGAAAAAACACACCTATGGCGGCGGTTGTTAGCTAGGAACCGCCGCCATAGGTGGTTTTCAAAAAAAAAAACACCTATGGCGGCGGTTCCTAGCTAACAACCGCCGCCATAGGTATTTTTTTAAAAAATAAAAAAAATTAGCTGCATCGTCTTCTTTCTCGGGAGCGAGATGCAACAGTTTTGCATCTCTGTAGAGGCGCAAACGCAAGAGAATGAACAGTGGCACAGAGCATGTAAGCTTCTTGTTCGCCTTGCAAAATCACTGTGAGTGTGAAGAGATTGTAGTGGCGCAGACACTAGAAGAGAATAAAGAGACACAAACCACAGAAGAGAATAAATAGGCGCAAAGCATGTATGTTTCTTGTTCTCCAAAAAGAAAAATATAAGTTTGAGTATATTACCGGATCCAGAATGAAGTACTTCAGCCCCGTCTTCAATCTAGTGAGTGAGATGCAGCGGTTTCATCAGTGATTTGTCACTACATAGGCGTAGACACAAGAGGAGAATGAAGAGATGCGTAGACAAAACAAAGAGAATGAAAGGCGCAGAGCATGTATGTAGCTTGTTCTCCAATGAGAAAAGATAAGTTCGAGTATATTACCGGTTCTAGAATGAACTGCTTCAACCCCGTTTTCAATCTGGTGAGCGAGATGCAGAGAGGAGCGTTTAGAAAGTACATTCGCCAGTTAGAGTTGCAAAATTACCGTGAGAAGAGAGAGATGAAGAGCAGTTGTGATATATATAATGAAATAAAGTCTATTTCGGCGGTTGTTAGCTAAGAACCGCCGAAATAGACTAAAATTTTCCCGCGGTCCGAATTTTTTGAAAAAAAAACCGGGAAAACAGGCTTCCGAAAATTTTATGTCTAATAAAAGGCACCTAACCGCCGAAATAGGCTGAAATTTTCCCGCGGTCCGAATTTTTTGAAAAAAAAAACCGGGAAAACAGGCTTCCGAAAATTTTAAGTCTAATAAAAGGCACCTATTTCGGCGGTTCCTAGCTAGGAACCGCCGAAATAGGCTGAAATTTTCCCGCGGTCCGAATTTTTTGAAAAAAAACCCGGAAAATAGGCTTCCAAAATTTTAGTTTAAAAAAAGGCACCTATTTCTGCGGTTCCTGGCTAGGAACCGCCGAAATAGGCTGAAATTTTCCCGCCAACCGAATTTTTTGAAAAAAAAACGGGAAAATAGGCTTCCAAAAATTTTATGTCTAAAAAAAGGCACCTATTTCGACGGTTCCTAGCTAGGAACCGCCGAAATAGTGCCCCGAAAATTCTATTTCAAAAAAAGGCACCTATTTCGGCGGTTCCTAGCTAGGAACCGCCGAAATAGGTGCCTTTTTTTAGACATATAATTTTCGGGGCACCTATTTCAACGGTTGTTGTTACAACCGCCGAAATAGGGGCGCCGAAATAGGCGTTTTTTGTACTAGTGGGTTCACTTCGGTTTCGGTCGGATACCGCGGTTTCGGAATTTTTTGGGCGCCCTAGTTACACCCCTTAGAAGTGGCAACGACCACGACTTCGGATTGGTGCCCGAGGAAACCTCGGTCTCCAATTGTCGGGATTGCCCTCTTTCGAAACCTTATTTAAAGAGATTCATTTAAAAGCCAATGATATAATTAGGATGAAGAGAGAGAGAGAGAGATAGTGGATGAGGCAAGCTTTTCTGCCAAGCCAGCGCCTAGAAGAAGGAATTGGGAATTCAGATGAGTATAGAATGAAGATTTGGAAAGTCCGAGGTTGAGTGGGTGAACAAGACTTAAAGTCTGATGGTTTGAAGTTTGTGGGAACCGAAGATGGTTTGAGCGTTTTGAGAGATATGAGATCCACCTTGGAGGGGAAAAGGGTTTTTTGTTTGGAATGGGGTCGCACCCTGTGTGGGTTGCCTACGTACTAAACTCCCTGCTGAGATCAGACCTTACGTAGTTCAGGGTTTTTTTGGATTTTTTGAGATTTTGGAGTTTTTGAAGGTTTTTTTTGAGGTGTTTAAAAGGTTAGTCTGTGAGACGCTCGGTCTATGAGACATTTGGGATGTCCATGTAGTGGGAGTGATGGGATGTCAAGGCCTGTGAGACGCTCGGGTCTGTGAGGCGTTTGAATCTTAAAATGGTGGAGAAATTGGGACGTTCGAGTCTGTGAGGCGCTCGGGCCTGTGAGACCTTAAAGTTAGAGAGGAGTCGAATTTGGGATTCAGGAGATGTTTAGAGTTTGGAATGATTTGAGTTTGGATAATGACTTGAGTGTGTGAGGCAATTGAAATTTGGGGTAGAGATCCCGGGTTTTTGGGGTTCAAGATTCTGAAAGAGTTGAGGTTTTAGGATATTTCGAATTTGGAGTGAGTTGATGATGGGTTGATTTGTTTGGAGGAATGATTGTCAAAATTGTCTCTCTTAAAGTTTTTATAGCCAAAAAATTCCTTTTTGTTGTAAAAAGCGGATAATCCCAAGGGATTACCCTATGTACCCCCTCGAACACGACACTTAATTAATGGTAAGTGCCGAGGCTCGAAAGATGGGGCAATGAATTTATGTCGAAAAAATAGGATTTAGAGAGAAACACCATGAATGAGATGTTCTCGGTCAAACCCTAATAACGTCTCTAACTCCCGGTTTAAAACGTTAAAACCGAAAATATTGAAATCGAGTGGAAGGGAGTTTGACGATTCTAAAATCCCGACTGCAACTAGGAAGGCCGTTACTTCCCTAGCACCCCGCCTCGTAAAAATCTAGACTGCAATTAGGGGAGGTTTATCACCCTAATGCCCCGCCAAAGAGATCCAGACTGCGACAAGGGAGATTATGACCCCAGTGCCCCGCCTCGGATTTTTATTTTGGGAAAGGAGACAAGTGATGTTCTAACCATGGAGGAAATGTTTTGAAGGGGTTAGACATTTCTCGCTCCCTGAAAACGGTTTACTTAAGTTAAAAAACTGAGTTGGAAAGCTTTTGAAGTTGTTCGGGATTCTCTGTAAAGAAACACTGATTTTGAGAAATGTTTTAGGAGAAAACTTTCTGTATATGTGAGAAGACTTTCTACAATTGAGAAGAGTTTTCTGTGATGTGAGAAGAGTTTTTCCTTTAAAATTCCACAAAATGGTTTCTTTTGAAAACTTAATGAAGTTTGAATAAAATTGTTGTTGAACATTTAAGAAAAAGCTAAATAATAAGGAATGTTTGTTTTTTTTATTTTTTGAGTTTAGATGGAATCTACAATTTGGGTTTGAATGGGATTGAGTACGAATTAGATTGAATTGAATCGGGCTTGGAAAACGGGCCAAGTCAAAGTTGGGTCAAGGTCAACGTTCTGCTAGGTCAAGGTCAACACTTAGATTGGTCAAAGTTTGGGTTTGGTCAAACTTGGACTTCGTTTGGGCCTTTGGGCCAAAATGGGCTTGGACTTTGAGGGGTAATGGGTCGGATAGAGTAGCGGGTCGGGCTTGGATTGGGCCGAGCCTGGATTAGGCTTGGGCCCAAATGGGTTTGGTTCAAAATGAGTTTGGTTCAAAATGGGCTTAGGCCCGAAATGGGCTTGGGTTAGATTGGTCTTGGGTCCAAATGGATTTGGTTCAAAATGAGTTTGGTTCAAAATGGGCTTAGGCCCGAAATGGGTTTGGACCTCGATTTGGTTTTGGGCCTCGATTTGGGTTTGGGCCTCAATTTGGTTTTGGGCCGGGCTAAGGGTCTGATTTTGGATTGGGAAAATTGGGCCTTGGGCTTTATGGGCTTGAGCCTATGGGCTGGTTTGGCTAACGGGCTGAATTGGCTAATGGGCCAAATTTGCTTAATGGGAATGGGCCAAGTTAAGTGATTTGGGCCAAATGTTGGGCTAGAATATTGGTGAGGAACTTTGAATTTTTGGAGTCAAAAGGCCTAGAGAAGATTTTGTTATATACATGTACATATTTTGTTTAGATGTATGTTTTAGGGTTTAGGGGTATCACCACCAAGAGATTGGTCATTGACCAATCAAGTATGGGGGACCCCTCTATCCTAATGGCTAGGACCTAAAGGACATAATAGCTAGGGCTTAGTGATAGTAAAGTGGTGTACAAGGAAATGAATCAAAACTTGTAATGAAGCTGAATGTACAATATATGCACGCATAACACAGAGATGATCAAATCAAAGACGTTGAAGAAACAATGATTAATGAGATCAAAACAATAAAATTAAAATAATAACAGCAAACCGGCTAAATAATAAAGCATGTATATATATGGTACCTAGACAAGTACAGGAAGCAATTGGTCAAAATTGAAAGCTGGATATAAAGTGCATATGTATGGTACAGAGGCCTATTTTTGTCTCATTGTCTTTGAAAAATCAGTGGGCATTCTAATCTAATCCAAAAGTTTAAGGCCTAAGGTCATAAACCCAAGCATTAATCAACCCTGAACTGTCGAACACTTCTTTTCACGTCTGTTCATTCACCTTTTCATTCCGAATTGAAACCAAATCAGATTAACATAATACCACTAAATTTGCTAGTCAATCTGTATTGTACAAACACAAGTAGCAGTTAAGCTCATCACTAACTCTCTCCTTTACTTGGCATGAATCTGTCCATGGAAGAACAACAATACATTAATCTTATTCTTGGGTGGCTATTCCATTTCATTAACCGTCTTCCTATATTCTTTTTAATGACCAAACAAAGTTCTGGATGGAGCAAATGAAGAAAAATACCAACTAGAAAAGGAACTGAATTTTGAAACTATCAATATTCCCCACTGACCAAACTGATGTGAGCTAAGCTAAACTTTTGACTCCCTTTTCTTCATTAGTCATCCCCTTCTTCCCTGCGGTTTTAGCATTTCTATTGCTTTTAGGCCAATACCTCGACTAAGCTAAACACTGAAACAAAGATCCAGTTCCCTGTCTTAGGTATACAAACAGGAGCCAGCTTACTCAGGGTCACAGGTAAGACTCTCATTCTCTAATTAAGTTCAACAACCGACAAGTTATCCATGCTAAGCCCACAAACTTAGTATTTCCAGTCAACATACTACACATAGCAAATGAAAAGAACCGAAACGAAAGAGAGAAACAGTCAACTGTTGCGCATGTATATTCAAGAATTGAAGACCGAACATCAGCACGGTGTACATCATACAGATCCAAGCATTGGCATTATATCAGAAGCACGTTTCATCCAGTACACAATATTCTACATTCAGAGTCAAGCAAGCAACTGGGTTAAGAATAAATACCGGTTTTATGCAGGCAGAGTTCCTGCAAATGAATCGAGAAAGATAAAACAAGAGAGCAGAATATTAACCACACAGTAGCTGAAAAAGAAAAACGATGTATATAAGCAGATGGAAAAATGATACAGAAGTGATAAACCACTGATACGACTTGGTTCTGATCAGAAGCCATGGATTCAACATTCGCCAAACTGAAAACTCATGGATTGATGGACTTGCACACCCCAAACGAAGTGGTTGGCTTTGTTTTAGCACAATACAGTCGTAATGATCTCAACACACACAGATGTTGAAGTAAAAGCAAGTAAGCAGAAGCGTATAAACTGCCCATAGAGTCCAGTCACGATGAGCTCAATATACACAGATGTTAGACTAATATTAAGCAACAGACATAATGAACTTCTCAAATATACAGAGCTCAGTAGTGGCGTGAACAAACCGTTCTCGGTTACACCTCAAGATAGGTAGGATATTTCGAGCAGAACAAGGAAACAAAGTATAACCGATGGAGGGTCATGAACAGCTGTGATTTAGCTTCTTACGGATATCCCGAATCCAACCTATGCTTGAGAAGGAAAAGAGACGAGAGAGTCGATTATGGTGTAGGGAAGTTTCCAATGAAGGAAAATGTGGTTTCGGAAGTTCGGAGTGTGAGATTTGCGTGGTAGTTCAAGGCGGAAGAAGCGAGACTCCTGACGTTGGGTTTTCTTACGGGTTTGTCTTGAAATGTCGATACCCAGAAGAGGTGAAGAGTTCGACAGGATAGCCAGGGATGAAGATAAATGATGTCGGGTACTGTTTTGTCTTCTGGGTCAAGGAATTGAAGAAGATCGAGGGTGATGTTGAGGGTGGTAATTCACGGCGAAGATTTCAGATAGGGGTGGGTGTTTCTCAGCAGAGCGACAATGACGATGGCGAGTTTCGGGCGTGAGTGTAGGCGGAGGTATGGTTCAAAGGTGGGAGATGGTTTCACAGTCGATTGCCCCCCTCCTCCTCGTAGGATGAAGAAGAGATGGAAGAAGGCATAGAGCACGTGTGCTGCTCGTTCGCCAGTTGGGTTGAAGTGTTGCCGATGGTGAAGAGAAATCGAGGAGGAGGAGAGCAGTTCATTCGCCAGTTTTTTTTTTGAAGGAGATGATTGACATGGAGAAGAATGTGGTGGTGGCTGTCGGCAACCATTGGTTACCCGAATCGAGAGAATCAGTCGCAGAGATGGGGTGAGGAGTTCGACGGCCACAAATAGAGCCATGGAGTTGTCGATGACGAAATCGCAAGGCCGGAGACGACCGTCATCGACTCATATTGGCGGCGTCATTTTCTCTCAGAAGAAGACATGGCCTACATGGTCGCACCTAGTCAGGGTTTTTGAAGAACGAAATTGAAAGTGGCTTTCTCCTTAGGGTATCATCGACTGGGCTTTAGCAGAGAAGAAGATGGAGGGGCTTGGTTTCGAAGAGAATGGAGGCGGGTGTGAGCAAGACGAAGTAGGAGGAAGGAGTACAAGATATTGTTATTTTGGGAAATGTATTGTTTGAATATTCATTCCACTGGTGTTATACAATGGTAGGGTTTCCGAGAGTACATATATATAGATGCGGATTACAAGACCGATTGTACATGGGAGCTAAAAGTGAGACTGTAATAAAGAATTCTTGGGCCGATAAACTTATGGGCCAGGATTGGTCCTAATATCCCCCCTCGTTTCAGGCTCGCGAGAGTCCAAGTCTGAAAGCATCGCACTGTGACGAACCGATAGGCAGTGGCTTTGTGAGGATGTCAGCGTGATTTGCTCAGAGCCATGGAGGAAGGCAATCGCCAGAGATGAGTCGCCACTTCTCACGAACAAAGTGAAAATCCAGATCGAGTGTTTGGCACGAGAGTGGAAGACGGGATTCACTGCTAGGTAAGTCGCCCCAAGGTTATCACACCATAGCTTAGGTGGCTGAGATAATTTGATTCCAAGTTCACTTAGTATGTGTTGAATCCAAGTTATTTCTGATGTTGCGGACGCCATTGCTCTGTATTGCCTCGGTGGTGGATCTTGCCATCGTGTTTTGTTTCTTTGACTGCCATGAAATAAATTGTGCCCTAGATAGATGCATAGCCGGTAGTAGACCTACGATCCTCAGGCTACTAGCCCAGTCTGCGTCTGCGTACACAGTGATAGAAGTAGGGGATTGGAGGTAAAATAGAGATGATGGTGGAGAGTGCCATTTAGGTATCGAAGTAGGCGTTAGGCTTTGCCAGTGAGCCTGTTTAGGGTTTGCATAAATTGACAGAGGCGGTTTACGGTAAAGGAGATGTCTGGCCTGGTGAGGTTGAGGTACGTAGAGCACTATCAAGCTGCGGTAGGTGGTTGGGTCTGGGTAGGGGTCAGAGTCAACTTGGGTTGATGAAGGTGGTGGTCATAGGTGTTTGAACTGTTTGGATTTTTGGAAAATTAGCACGCTTGATAAGATTTTCAATGTATCTTTTTGACTGAGAAAAAGGCCTTGAGAGTTGCGGTGAACCTCAACTCCAAAAAGTAGTGTAGAGCTCCCAAGTCCTTAACAGGAAATTGTGTGGCATGCATGTGAGTGGTTAGTTTCTAAACCAGAGAGAGAATTCCCAGTGAGAATTAAGTCATCCACATAAACCAGTAGATAGAGAATATCCCTGTTATGATTGTAGATGAAGAGAGAGGAATCAGCCCGAGAGGCTTTGAACCCAATGTCAAGAAGACATAGGCTTAGTTTAGAGAACCATGCCCGAGGAGCCTGTTTGAGGCCATAGAGAGACTTTTTGAGCTTGCATACATGGTTAGGGTACATGGGGTGTTGAAAACCTTTTGGCTGTTCCATATAGATATCTTCCAAAATGTCTCCATGGAGGAAAGCATTTTGAACATCGAGCTGTGTATTGGCCAGTTCAGAGAGAGAAACAGCAATAGAGAGTAGAAGTCTGATAGTGGTTGGCTTGATAACCGGGCTAAAAGTCTCATGATAGTCCACTCCTGCCTCCTGGGTATATCCCTTTGCAACAAGTCTTGCCTTCCTCCTTTTCACTTCCCCATTAGCTTTCCTTTTGGTCTTTAAGATCCATTTGCTGCCCAAGATGTTTGCTCCAGTAGGATGGGAACAAGTTCCCAGGTCTTTGTGTTTTGGAGGGCCATAAATTCCTGTAGCATAGCATCACGCCAACCTTATGTTTTAAGGCTTGTTGAAAGGTGGGTTCCTCTGGTATATAAGGGTGTGTTGTGAGAGTTTGGCCAGGTATGGTTCCATCTGTTCGAACAAGAGGTTTGAAAATATTCCTTTGGGCACGAGTTTGCATGGGGTGTGTGGAGGTGGGTGGTGGTGGAGGTGTAGGTGTAGGACTGGGACTAGGATCAGATGTGGGTGTGGAATTAGGTGAAGAATTGGAGCTGCTGGACATAGGAGTGTAAGGAGGGGAGTGGGGGGTAGGTGGCTGTTGTGGTGTGGGGCACAGGTAAGAGGGAGAAATAGTAGGAATGATATTGGTGATAGTAGTGGAGGATGGAGGAGAGGGGGGGAGAGGGGGGATATGTTTTCATAGGAAATGTGTTTCCTCAAAAATAACATCTCTGCTGATGTAAACTCTGCCTGTGTCAAGAGCCAAACATAAATACCCCTTATAATGTGGAGCATATCCAACAAAAAATGCACTTTGTGGATCTGAATGCCAGCTTGTGTGTTGTTGTATGGTCTGAGATTGGGCCAGCAACAACACCCAAAAACATTTTAGATGAGAGAGGTCAGGTGAGTGGTTGAATAGGCACTGATATGGAGTTTTGTTGTAGGACAGGAGTTATGGTTCTGTTGATTAGGTAACAGCAGTGGAAAAGGCTTTGTCCCAGAATTGTAAGGTAGATAGGAGTGGGCTAGTAATGCCAATCCTTTCTCCACAATGTGTCTGTGTCTGCACTCAACTAATCCATTTGAGCATGGGCATAGGGACAGGTAAGACGATATTCAATGCCTTGAGATATGGCCAGATGTCGGACTGGCATGAATTCCCCACCCCCATCAAATGCATAGCAGTAACAGTAGTAGCAAATTGAGTTTTAACAGCCTTAAGGAAATTAGTGACAACAGATATAACAGAGGACTTAGCAGATAGCATAAAAGTCCAGATGTATTTACTGAAGTCATCAACGATAGAAAGGTAAACCTTAGAACCATCAGAGGCCAAATTGGGGCAGGTCCCCATACATCAAGAAAAAGTAGTTGAAAAGGTCTTGAAGAACAGAATCTATAGAGTGATAAGGGGAGAGCATGATGTTTTTCCAAGATGCAACTAGAAACATTTGTCAAAAACACGCTTAGTTCTAGAAACAGGTAAGGCAAATTGGGTATCATCAAATTTGGTAATTCTCTGTGAGGGGTGTCCAAAGTCTGGTGTGCCAAACATCAGGTTGGTGCGGCTGGAAAGGAGAGCTTGATGATGTGTCTGAGTGGTTGTGGGTGGTGGAAAATTGTAGAGCCATCTTTAGAGTCCCCTTTGAGTAGAATTTTCCCCGTAGCTAGATCCTTTAGGATAAACAAGAATCATAGAATTCAAACATAGTGTTATTATCTCTACAGAATTTGCTAACAGAGAGTAAATTCTGCTGAGATTAGGAACATGAAGAAGGTGTTAAGATGAAAAGCACCAGAGGGGGGAGGAAGTAACCCATTGCCTTGATTCATGATGGGGAGAGTGGAGCCATTGCCAACCTGAACCATTTCTGTCCCTGAGTAGGGTTTGGAGTCAATGTTGAGCTGAGATAAATCATGGGTAAAATGATGAGAGGCACCACTGTCAGGGTACCAGTTTGGGTCTGGGTTTAGGTTTGTGGTGGGAGCAAGGTTGGTGTTGAAGTTCTTAGGTGAGGGAGCTTGGTATGCATAGTCAAATCTATGCCAGCATTCCAGAGCAGTGTGCCCCCTTTTATCACACACTTGACAAGGAGTGCGAGTGTCAGGCTTACCTGAAAAGGATGTAGAGTAGGACTGTCTGCCTCCTCTGGATTTGTGTGAAGCACCCCTGGTATGTTGTTGTTTCTATAAGATCTGCCACCTCTGCCTCTGGAGGGGTATGATCCACGGCCTTTCTGGTGTCGGTGGCATAGTTTGCTTCATAGGTGGTAGAGGAGTTGAGGGAGATTTGGGACTGTTCCATAATTGAGGTGGTTTGTTGAGTCAGACGGGCCTCATAAACCAGAAGATGGTTGTAGACTTGTGGGGGATGGGATAGTGGCACTCATTGATATACTAGTAACAACAGAATCATATTCTTGGCCTAGCCCATTTAGCAATGTGAGCAACAAAATCTCCATCGGAGATAGGAGCAGCAGCAGAAGCTAGAGCACTAGCATAGTTTCTGAGCTTAGTGTAGTATGTGGCTATAGTATCACTGCCTTTCTTGTGATTCTCATTTGACATCGTATTTGCATGATTCTAGCACTGGATTGAGCTGCGTGCATGTCCTTTAGAGCATTCCAGAGATCAGCAGAGGTTTCATTGTCATAGACTTGGTTTAAAAGATTTTCGGATAGAGAGGAGGTGATGACAGAAAGAACTAATTGATCGTATTGTTGCCATTTTGTGTATTCAGGGTTGGGAAGATTATTTTCCAGTTTGTTTGGGCAGGAGTGGATCCATCGATCCAGCCAAAAAGGCCATGGCCCTTTAGATAAGGTTCCAATTGCCGCTTCCAGGAAGAGTAGTTATCAGTGGTGAGTTTGTGAAAAGGGTAGAGGTCGAGATAAGAGAGGGCAAAGAGATGGATGAGGAAGAAGAAGATGAGGATCCAGATATCATTTCACCTGTTAGTTGCGAGGTGGACATTGCCATGGTGTTTTCTGGAGGCGTGGTCATTTGAGGAGAAAAAATTCCAGAAGAAGAAGGCGCCGCCAGTCCTGTGCTCTGATACCATACAAGATATTGTTATTTTGGGAAATGTGTTTGAATATTCTATTCACTGTTGTATACACTGTAGGGTTTCGAGAGTACATATATATAGATGCGGATTACAAGACCGATTGTACAATGGGCTAAAAGTGAGACTGTAATAAAGAATGTATTGGGCCGGTAAACTTATGGGCCAGGATTGGTCCTAATAAGGAGGTGCAGAGCATATGAAGACAATGAAGAGAGGTGGTGGTTTTATCGTGGTGGTGGTAGCGATTCGGGAGTGTTTCACCGTAATTTTGAAAATGGGAGCCGACAGGGAGTGTGGAATCTTTCGATTTTTGAGGAAGAAAGAATGGGCAGCTTCTGGGTTTCTGTTCTCTCTTCGAATACCGTAGAGTAGGGACACAGGACACTAGAATGTTGGGAATTGATGTCTGAAAAGGGTTGCTTGGTCCACCCGACATGGACAATAAAATAAGAAAAGATGAGACTGCTCTTGCTGAGTTTCGAACTCGGTACCAGCTAGTCTCTCCACTGCATGCTTTAACCGGTTGAGCTGTGACAAAATTTGGTAAGTAAAAGTGAAGAAATAAAACAAGAACCATGTTGCGAGCTGAGGCAAAATTAAGAAAACACTTTTCGTTCATGCCAGGAATCGAACCCAAAACAAATGGGGTGTATAGCAAGTACCTTTACCAGTTACGCTGGGTCGAATTTCAATATTTTTGTGGGAGAAATAATACAAGAGCCCTAATTTCAACTGGATAATTCTTCTAAAAATGCTACGAGTTTAAAAGAAAGTATACAAGGAAAAAGAGAAGACTAATCTAATGGCATGAAATTATGGAATGTAAATAATAAGATAAGTAAAAAAACAAAATGAATGGGTTTAAAACCGGATTATTGTTGGAAATTCATTTTGGAAACCGCTGTTTTTTATTCTGAAATGCTTTGAGAAAGTGATTTAAGAATTTTATCATAAAATGACGGTTCGTTTTGGCATGGACGTTGATACGTTTTGAGAAAGAAAGGCGACGACCCCTCTTATTTCATTTCTTATTTTGGAATTTGCTTTATGGGGTGAGAATTTTTGGTGTCTATAACTGGTAGTTTAACAATGGGTTTTAATTGCTTAAGTCGCTGCAGGAGTAATGCCAGAAAACAGGTAGATCTAGTCCAAGAGAAATGAGCTTGTGATGACTAAGAGAAATCTGGTTGTGAACTGTGTTGGTAACAGCAGAAAAAAGTGAAGGAATTAGGATTGAAACCTTGGGTTTCTAGTGTCGAACTTGTATGGAAACTGCTTTAGGATAGTAGTTAGGGAAGTCTGAAGCATTAAGTGACCAATATGCCAACTAGTTATGAGTGGAACAACCAGCTAAGTCGGTCAGGAGAACTCTGTAGGAACCAACTAACGAGATAGTGAAGAAATGAACTCTACCACTTCTCATCTCTGCACAAACAATTTTCAGAAAATAATAGGAAGGTTGAAATGACTTGATAATGAACTTAACAACTTGCTAACACATATACTAAGTGTAAATGAGCTGGGGAATGTTAGAGAAACCAGTAGCACATTAAAAAGAGTAGAGGAATTAAAAGAATGTAGAAACTCAACACATCTACAGCTGCTGATTGTTCTCCACGTGAATATATTGTTGTCGCTGCATTACTGAACTGTTTCAGTAGGTTTTAAATATTTATTATGTTTGTGAATTTCTCTTCTGCTTGAACCCTTGGATTAACTCTAGTTATTTTAATCAAACCTAAGGTGGCAAGGCTATGCTCGCCGTCTCCACCACCGCTGGATGCAATCGACCTGCTAGCTTGCTTCTTCTCGAAGGCGCTAGCTTGAACTGGTAATATTCTCAACTTATCTTCTCCGATCATCAGCAAATAATGTACAATCCTTTCCCCTTGTGAAATTAGTAAGATAGGTTGTGAAATTACGGAAGAACCAAATACGGCGAGCGTGTGATCAATTATATGTACCTAGCTGACACTCCTCCTGTTCAGTTTAGTATGCACACCTTGTCCCTTGTATTGAGCATTCTGACCAATATTGTTGCTTCTAAATTGCACTTTTATGGTCTGTTTCAACACAATGCATTACTACTGATTATATTTATATCTGTTGAGCCAGCTTTTCTTCCCTTACAACATAGGTAGCTATGTCATCATTTTTTTTTGCTGTTGTCAAAATTTGATTAATACCACATCTTTGCTTCAGTTCTTGTTTATTTCTCCATTTCTTCAACATCAATACTGCTGCGATTAGGATATACATGTTTTGCGCTCTGATCATTCTTTACTTTGAATTTGCGCCTGTACAGTGATAAGTCACTGGCTGCTGCATCTCACACACCATTTTAGAATTACGGGCTGATTGCGTAACCGGTAATACACTTGAACTTAATGATTCTTAATATTATTATTTTCTTCTTTAGTATTAGGATATCTGCTCTGCGCTCTCATCATTCGCCACTTGAATTTACACCTCTACAGTGAAAAAAGTCACTTTCCCTGGGCTGCTGCCATCTCACACACAATTTGATTACGGGCTGATCCCGAACCGGTAATACGCTTGAACTTAGTTGATTTTAAATATTGTTATTTTCTTTGTATTAGGAATTACATGCCTGTGTTTGCATCATTCTTTACTTGAACTTACTGTGTTTAAATATTGTTATTGTCTTTAGTATTAGGATATACATGTTGTGCGTTGTCATCATTCTCTCTACTATTGAATTTGGCCTTGTATAGTGATAAGTCACTGGCTGCTGCATCTCATACACACCAAATTGATTAAGGGCTGAAAATAGATCATCTTGGAACCGGTAATACACTCGACTTACTGATTTTAAATATTGTTATATTATTTGGTATTAGGATATACAACTAGTAGTATATGCACATATAGGTATATATTAGGAAAATTAGATGGAGTATATATATTAATAATGAATCATCTAATTGGTGATTGGAGAAAAGTTTGATTACACCACGTTGAGATTCTTGGATAAACCATCACATAAACCTTCTGTACGTCTTTTAATATACAACCACAGCAACACAAGACTATACTCTCTCTCAAATTGAAAATTGACCCGAAATCAGCAACAAACTGACCCTGACCAAACTGAACCATATCGTTGTTAAGGCCGAGAATAAACCACAATATTACACAACCATCCAAACCACAATCAACCGAACCGAAGTAACCACAAGCATACCTTATTTACTCTTAAAAAATGAACGTACAACATCAACAATTTTGTTAAGGTATGTCTAGGTTACTAATGTGTAACAGTATTGTAGAAGGAAGAAGATGACAAATTCATGGATGTATAGTGGGAAATTGGACAATAAATTTCTCGAAGGAGTCGACAAATTTTGCAATGTTCTGGTGAATAATTTGACTCCGGCCAATAAAGGGTACATATTTTGTCCTTGTGTGGACTGCAAAAACTATTTAAGTATCGAGAGATAGAAAAATAAAAGAACATCTGATTCGCCGTGGTTTTACGAAAGACTATGAAGCTATAGTCCGGTGGCATGGTGAGAGTGCAGTAAATGTCATGTGTAATGAACAAGACTATCGTGAAGACAACCAAACAACTGTGGTCGATGAGCACAACACAGAAGACAATGAACCAGATTTCGATGACATTGCTGCAATGTTGGAAGATGTTGAACAAGAGTTTTACAACAGGCCAGACACCTATGAGACTTTGTTGGATTCATCCAAAACACCATTGTATCCGGGGTGTGATCCTACAAAGTTGAGTAAATTGAGTGCTGGCTTGAAACTCTTCAATTTAAAATCAAAACATGGTTGGAGCGATGTGATTTCACTGCTCTTTTACAGCTGATGAAGAGCGTACTACTACCTGCGGATAATGTTTTACCAACGTCGACTTACGAAGCAAAAAAGTTGATGTGTCGAATGGGTATGGGTACAAAAAGATCCACGCTTGTCCATCTTGTTGCATTTTGTACCGAAAGATTATGAGTTTGCTGATAGCTGCCCAGAATGTGGAGAATCTCGTTATACGAAGAAAAAACAAAATGAATCTGGTGGTCGTAAAGAGAAATCCCCTGCTAAGGTATTATGGTACCTACCCATCATTCCACGATTCAAGCGTCTATTCGCAAATGAAAAAGATGCAGAGAATCTAATGTGGCATTCAACTCACAGAAAAAAAGATGAAAATTGAGACATCCGGCTGATGCATCACAGTGGAAAAACATTGACAAAACATTTCCCCACTTTGTAGCGAGCCAAGAAATCTGAGACTTGGTCTATGCACTGATGGGATGACCCTTTCGGTACATTGAGTAGTATACATAGCACGTGGCCGGTATTATTGGTGATCTATAATCTACCACCATGGTTATGTATGAAACCCAGACACATTTTGCTGTCACTGTTGATATCTGGTCCAAAACAGCCGGGGAACAACATAGATGTTTTTCTACAACCATTAATAGAGGACCTACAACTTATGTGGAAAGAAGGGGTAATGGTGTATGACTCGTTCAGTAAGGAAAATTTTCTCTTGCACGCTATGTTATATTGCACCGTCAATGACTTTCCTGCTTATGGTAATCTTTCTGGTTATACAAACAAAGGTGCATGTGCATGTCCAATTGTGGCGAGCGTACATCCAATATCCGTTTGAAACATAGTGGTAAAATGTTTATATGGGACATCGACAGATGCTTCCAAAGAGTCACAAATATCTTAAGATGTCGATTGAATTTGATGGAAAGATCACAGTGTAGCTCGTCCACCCTTATCAGGATTAGAGGTGTATGGAAATTGCAACATATGTGTCAACAACTTCGGTCCACCGACAAGGAACACTGAGAAAAGTGTATGGAAAAAAAGTCAATCTTTTGGGAACTTGAGTATTGGCAACATTTAGATGTCAGACATTGTATTGATGCAATGCATGTCGAAAAAATGTCGGAGAAAGCGTTACTTCAACCCTGTTGAACATAAAGGGCAAAACAAAAGATCATTTAAATGGGAGGAAAGATTTGATTGAGTTAGGGATAAGGCAAGATCTTTGGCCGCAAGAACGTGGAAAACGCCCATTCTTGCCCCCTGCATGTCACACATTATCAAAACAAGAGAAACATAGTTTGTGCAGTATCCTTCACAACATCAAGGTGCCATCAGGGTATTCATCTAACATAAGAATTCTTGTGTCGATGTCTGATCTGAAATTAGTTGGAATGAAATCCCATGATTATCATGTGTGTTGATGCAAGACTTTTTACCCGTTGCAATTCGTGGGATTCTACCTGATGCGGTAAGGAATGCAATTACAAACCTTTGTGTGTTTCTCAAAGCAGTTTCTGCTAAAGTTCACGATGTGGATAATCTTGAAAAGTTACAGGCCGATCTTATTGTCACAATGTGTCAGTTGGAGATGTATTTTCCTCCTTCATTCTTCGACATCATGGTACATTTATTGGTTCATTTGGTCAGAGAGGTTAAGAGTGTGGACCTGTATATCTTCGTTACATGTATCCTTTTGAAAGATACATGGGTATATTGAAGAAAAAATGAAGAATCGTTGTCGTCCTGAAGGAAGTATTATAGAGGGATACGTAACAGAGGAAGTTGTTGATTTTGTACTCACTATTTGGAAAATGTTGAATCAATTGGTCTGCCTAAATCTAGACATGAAGGCAGACTCCAGGGACAAGGTACTGTTGGAAGAAAACTGAAAAGAATTGATATTGAAACTCTGAACAAAGCTCACTTAGTTGTGTTTAGTCGCCTTGAAATTGTAGAACCATATTTTGATGAGCACATGAACATGCTTAGGGCACAAAATCCTACCATGAGTGACATCAGACTGAAAAAGGAGCAGAATAAAACTTTTGTCAGATGGTTCAAGGATAAAGTTTTTTCTGAACATTCAAACGGAGTGGAAGAAATAGTGAGGACATTGGCACTTGGTCCTAATCTTGATGTTGTTTCGTATGAAGGATATGATGTAAATGGATTCACTTTTTACACGGAAAGACAAGATCAAAGATCAACGAATCAAAACAGTGGCATAAATGTTGTTGCTTACCAGAGTACGTACAATGTCAGGGGTGTGGGTCAAATCCAGTGGAGATGAAACAGTCGTATTATGGTGTGATACAAGATATTTGGGTTCTAGATTACACCAACTACGAGACTTGTGTGTTTCGATGCAACTGGATTGACAACAAACATGGCTATCGTGAGGAGAAACATGGTATGAAACGGGTGCATCTTGGTGGTGCAACACCCACAGTTGAGCCTTTTGTTGTTGCAACGAAGGCCAAACAAGTATTTTACATTCCTGACCAATTTAATCCTAGATGGTCCATTGTACTTCAAGGCAAAAGAGGGATAGTCGGTGTAGATGGTGTGGTCGATGAGGATGAGTACGACATGCAAGATGAAATACCAAATCTTTCTATCCAACTACCAACAGAGGCAGATCATATTACAAATTTTGTGCGGTCGGATCATGGTGAAGGAATGTGGGTTGATTAATGTAAGGTTCTGATAAATATATTGATAATATGTCACATATTTATATATACATATATATATATATATTCCATATTTATAATTTCTTACTTTCAATTTTTGTTAGCTACAATATAATTTCTATTTATATTGCAGGATTCATAATAATGGATATCGATCTGGATGAGTTAGATTTACTTTGTGATGATGATATAATGGAGCAGCCACATGAGCAGCCACAGGAGCAGCCACAGGAGCCCCACGGGAGCAGCCACAGGAGCAGCCGAGGAGACGGCAACGACAAAAAACGAAAGGGTAGGGGACCTAGCAGAGGGTTGCGGTTGAAGAAAGATGCTGATATTGATTTAATTTGGGACAAGTATTTTAGAAGCTGGGGAACTGTAAAGCAGAGTTCACCAGTATGTTAGGAAATCTTGCGAAGTCCCGTTGCTGCATTAATAAATTTTGGAAAGATGAAGATGATCAAGTGAAAGAGTCCATGTGGAAACATGTACAACAACGGTACAAAATACCAAATGAAGCACGAGACACTGTTCTTTCACTAATAGCTACACGGAGTAGACAATTCAGATCCTACTTGGTGGCCCACTGGATCAACAAAACACGTGACGTGCCACCATGGGTATTTTATGATGGCATGATCACCGAAGAAGAATGGAAAGAGTTTTATGTGTACCACACATCTGAACAGTTCAAGGTATATAATTTACGTTGATTCATTGTCTAATTTTAGTTTATAACATCTTATATCGTTTATGAATTTTTTGTATTGTTTTGTATTAATAGAAAATCCAAGAAAAAGCAAGGGAAAACCGAAAGAGAAAAATTCATCTGGAGTATATGGGTCGAAGGGATATGTTGGTAGTATTCCCAAATGGAAAACTGCTGGTTTGCTCACAAAAAAGAATGACGATGGCACTGTAACTCCCATTGAGAATGTCGATGAAGCGAACCGAGTTCAGCTTTATGTGTTGGGTCACTCGAAGGTAAATAAAGATGGGCAGATAGAACACCCTCGACCAGAGACAGCAGAGTTGGCTGCTAAGATTGTAAGTATAAACTTTTAAATAATACCATTTTTAATTAGATGAAAATTCTGGTTTTTAAATTATTTAACTAATTGATTATCCTTTGAATGGAATAGACGGAAGCCTCCCAACGAGATGAGCAAGCTGTCTTTGCTCCACCAAGTCAACAGGATATTCTAAATCAAGTTCTTGGAGCAAAGGATCATCCTGGAAGGGTTAGAGGTTTCGGGGGACAAGTGCGTCAAAAGTATGTATTTCAAAAGTCTACCTCAAAGTTTTGACGGAGCATGACGTTGACACACTTGTAGCGCGGAAAGTGACTGAGGCTGTGAGTAAGGTTACGGAGGAACGAAATAGACAATCTGAACTTACCGGCCATCCGTCTTCTTCATCAAGTTGTAATGTCTCTCCTGATCCGTATCCGTTTGCCACTCTCAAGGTTAGTAGTATTTTTGAATATTTTTTGTCATTGCAATTTTTGACTATTTAATCAAATTATACACATTTGTTTGTGATTTTAATTGTTAAAGGAACAAAAACATGTCGTTTGCAAATCACACTTGATGGATATCCTGTGGATGCTGCATACGGTATTGTGCTACATTCGGGACCAACATCTTTGATTAATTTCAAGCGGCTTCCGCCATTCTATGCTCGAGTGATTCTGCGGTATATCATTGACGGATTTGACACCGCTTTTCTTCCCATGGATATTGATGGTAAAGTCACACATTCCGATGGAAAAGGTGCTATTATACCATGGCCTGCCGATTTTATTGTTATCACTGATGAGGTATGTATAAATATTTTATGTATTGTTCAACATTTAAATTTACGTTGTTTTAACTTGTTTATTTTGTTTGTTATGATATGGTAGGTTCGTGATGAAATGGGTAGACTTCTAGAAAATCGTGATGTTCAGGTCAACCAATCACTGGTTGTTGCCCAAGAGAATACACAAGTGGCTGAAAGCAACCAGACATCCATGGGAAAGAAAACTATGCGAGAGATAACTGATGATATGCGGAAGAAGTTCATTTGCCCTCCCTTAGTGATCAAGAATTTGGGGAAGTATGAGAAAATGTTGTATAGATGCTATTGGAAAAGGGTAAGCATACAACGAGCGTGACAATGAATTTGGCTCCATGGGTTTTCCAATACGATGATCTACGAACGACATTGATAGACTTTGTGGACATCAAGGAGATGCTGTGCAGAGATATGTTGAATATATCTATCATCCAAGTATATTGCATGTAAGTGTTTGTTTCTCACATCTCAAAATATCTTTAAATCAATTAAAAATAAATATTTTGACGATTTCCTTGATTTCTCTCCGTTGCTTAATTTTTTTAAGGTATCTGATGGCTAAACTGCGTTATAAAAATTGGGTGGCATGCTGACATTCTTATGCCCTGAGTCCTTATCGCTTGATGTGGTTAATAGAGACCCCACCACATTCCAGCACTATGTCACACACTGCATAAAGAAGGCTGTTGATAAAGGTAGTAAATACCTCATGATGCCCTTCCATCAGATGTGAGTAGTACTTCTCTTCCCATTGAATTTCTTTCGTTGTGGTTAATTTGTGAGTAAGAATTCTATTACTAATTTCACTTCTTATAAATATTACAATTGTAGTAACCATTGGCTACTACTTATGCTCTCTGTGGATACCTCTCAATTGCTTGTGCTTGACCCGTTAAGAATGTATCGTGAGCTCCACGTGGATGAGTTGATCAAAACGTAAGTGTTATTCGTTAATATCTGTAAGTAATTGTTTAAAAATAACTTGCTATTTGAAGAAGCACACGGATTAATGAATTGTTTTTGTGTGTAATAGCGCTCATACGGACACAGTCCTTGAACAGTTCAATCGATTTTCAGTCGTCCATCTTGAGGTACATACTACTGAAACATATATATATTTTTCTACAATAAGTTGATTACGTATACTTACAAAGTAAAAACTTTGTTTTTTTCTTTTAAACTTGTCACAGTGTCCAAGGCAAAATGATTCGAGCAGTTGCGGTTATTTTGTACTACGATACATGTATGAAATTTGTACGCATATAGAGAAGCTCACAAAGGATGATGAGGTATTAATACTTTCAAATATGTTTTCTATATATATTTATGTTTCACCATTTATGTTTAAAACGTGTATAAATGTCTCTATATATATACACATTGCTGGTGTTTTCCGGGGAATTTATCCAATCCAAGCTGTAGTTAATCTAATATTTCTCACAGTTTTATTGTTGAGTTGTCGCTAGTGTAGTATGTTAATAGCTCAATCTCCCTCTCTTGCATGTGTACTGTGTTGGCTTCAGCCTCTTCTCTTGTGCATCAAACAGTTGGCTGCTGCATCTTACACGCCCGGTTTAACTATCTACAATATTCAATATGGTGTGTTATGCTTGTTCTTACAGGTTCGTGCATATTTTAAGAACGCGGGCAAAACTTATTCGCCTAAAGATTTGCAATTAGTCAGAGAGCAAACATCTTTGTTCATCCTAAAGTGTTTCAAGGATCCAGAACAAGGACAAACTAGTGAAGCAGCTGTCAGGACTACTTCTTAAGTTGGTGAGTTACATGTATTTATATGATTACTCTGAATTTCACAATTCTGAATTTGGTATGATTTTTGTAGTTATGGGGTTTCATTGGTTGTTACTTGTTCTGTAGAAAAAAAATGATTGATATGGAAATGGGTGCAGGGCATTTTGCTGAGATTGCACACAATGTGTCAACCAGGAAGAGAAAGGAGATTGTTGAGCGAGCTGCACAGCTTGACATTGTTTGTCACCAACAAGCTTGCTAGGATGACGAGTAAAGTGATTGATTAATGTAAAAACATGGATATCTCTGTTTAGCTTTGTTATGTTGGTCGAACGAATGTTATGTTTGGAAGTGGAAATTGGTAGTTTAATTTTCAGATGTGGTAAATTTTGGTCGTTCATCAGTGTTTTGTTTTTGAATGCTATACTTGAAGCATGTACTGGTGGTACTGTTGTTATCTATGAAAAAACAAGTTGCAGAGGTATCTATGTAGTGTGTGATTTATTGGAATTGTTGTTGTACAAGTTTTCTGGTTTTTGGATGTGTATACGTAATTTAGAAATAGGGAAAAACTGGAAAAAAACAATATACCATAAGTGACGGTTCATATATAACCGTCATTTATATTAGGTAGGCGTGAGAGGGTAAAAGAGAAAAAACGACGGTTCCACATAGAACCGTAGCTTAAAGTACATAATAAGCGACGGTTCTACACGACAACCGTCGTTGAAAACAATTTTAGGCGCGTCGAAAGTGATAATTAAACGACGTTTGATTACCAACCGTAGTTTAAAGTGTATAATAAGCAACGGTTAACAAGCTTAACCGTCGTTTATACTTACTAAATCCCGCCCCCTAGGGCGCCCTTAAAAGACGGTTTCAACCGTCGTAAAATAACAAACTAACAAAAACGACAGCGGCGTAAGCAACGGTTCGGAACCGTCGTTTTTATAGGTTTCGAACCGTCGCTTATGAACCCGCCTGTACCAGTGCGGCATTCCAGACACTGAAGGGAAGGTTAACCACAACTCCATTGTTAACCCTACCTTCAAGGACCGAGGGATTGAGGTATTCAGCGACGCCTCCAAGTATGGTTTGGGATGTGTCCTGATGCATAATGGAAATGTGATAGCGTATACGTCGAGGCAGCTGAAGGAGTACGAGACTCGATATCCGACGCATGACTTAGAGCTAGCAGCAGTAGTGTTCACCCTTAAGATCTGGAGGCACTACCTCTAAGGTGTCTCTTGCAAGATCTACACCGACCACAAAAGCCTCAAGTACATTTTCACGCAGAAGGAACTCATATGAGGCAGAGGAGGTGGTTAGAGTTGATTAATGACTATGACCTCGAGATACTGTACCATGAAGGGAAGTCCAACCTGGTAGCTGATGCTCTAAGCAGGAAGAGGAGTCACTCAGTGAACTCGATGTGGGTTCTCCCAGACGAGCTGGTTCGTGACTTCCAGATGCTGAACCTGGAGGTGATGGAGTCTGGAGGGGGTGGAGCAAGAGGTAAAGCTGTTTCAGATGAGTGTCTCTTCTGACATTTATGGGGAGATGCTCAAAGGATAGCCCAGTGATGTGAAGTTGGAGTGTATTCAGGAGAAGATGAAAGAAGGCAAGGTATAAGGTTTTGAGATCCACAGCGATGGCAGCCTTAGATTCAGAGGAAGATGGTGTGTGCCTCAGGAGTGTGCAGATGTGAAGGAAAAGTTGATGAGGGAGGCTCACAATACTCCCTACTCAGTTCATCCTGGTGGCGACAAACTGTATAAGGATTTGAAGAAGCTGTTCTGGTGGCCGAAGATGAAAAGGGAGGTGGCAGAGTTTGTGTCGAGATGCCTCACCTGCCAGAAGGTTAAGTTCAAACACAAGAGGTTGGGAGGTTTACTGCAGCCTTTGGATGTCCTGAAGTGGAAGTGGGACTCTATCTCGATAGACTTTGTGATGAGACTACCACCGGCGAAGGGTGGAGTCAGCCAGATATGGGTGATTGTGGACCGGTTACCAAGTCTGCACGGTTTTATACCCATGAAGAATACCTGGTCGATGAGTCAGCTAGTAGATGCGTACATTAAGAACGTAGTGAGATATCATGGGGTACCTACAACCATTATTTTAGACTGAGACTCGAGGTTTCTGGCACATTTCTAGAAGCAGTTTCAGAAGGCGATGGGCACCAAGCTGAAGTTGAGTACTGCGTTTCATCCAGCCACTGATGGTCAGACAGAGCGAACCATCTAGACGTTTGAGGATATGCTTCATGCATGTGTGATGGACTTCCAGGGTTCATGGGCAGATATGCTGCATCTGATAGAGTTCTCGTACAACAATAGTTATCACGCCAGCATCAAGATGGCTCCTTACGAGGCTCTGTACTGGAGGAAGTGCAAAACCCCACTGTGCTGGAGCGATATCAGCGAGACTATTGTGTTGGGACCACAGCTGATAGAGGAGACCATGGAGCAAGTCCGGATTATTTAGAGTCGAATGAAGGCAGCCCAGGACAGGCAGAAGTTCTATGCCGACCTCAAGCGCAGACCGGTAGAGTTCAAGGTGGGTGATAAAGTCTTCCTGAAGGTGTCTCCTGTGAGAGGGGTAACAGGGTCGGGAAGAAGGGGAAGCTCAGTCCCAAGTTCATAGGACCTTATGAGATTTTGGAGAGGATTGGGGAGCTGGCATACCGTTTGGCGCTTCCTTGTGAGCGGAGAAAGTTCACAACATCTTCCATGTGTCCCAGCTGAAGCGGTATATCCCCGACCCTTCGCACGTGTTCCAGCCAGAGGTTTTGGAGCTGGAGCAGAACCTATCATATGAGGTAAACCCATTAGAGTTCTTGACACCAACACCAGAGAGACCCGATCGAAGTCCACCCGTATGGTCAAGGTCCTATGGTCCAATCATGGGACAGAAGAGGCTACGTGGGAAGTAGAGGAGGAGATGAGGAAGAAGTACCCAGCTCTTCGATCAGGTAATAATTTAAGTCAGTACAACCTAGCCTTGTTGCATTATGGGGGAGTTTTAATTAGCTTCGAGGGTGAAGCTTTCTTTTAAGGGGAATGTGATGAAATACCCACAAATTCTCGAGTTAGAAATTAGTATATTATATAGTCGTCATGAGAAGGATGAACGTTATATTAGGATAAATGCGATAAGAAAGAATAGTCCAAACTTTAGGATTAATAGTAGACCCAGGGAGATAAAGATTATCTATTTTACTCTAAGAATTATTCTATATATTATTCCTTATTTTTCCCACCGGTATTATTATTCAAACTTAATTTTCATTCTATGGACTTATTACGTTAATTTGATCTTAAGAATTTAAATCTAACTTTACTTCCTTTTAATTAATTACTCTTAATTTCAAGAGTTCAAATCCAATTTTACTTCTTCTTGTTAATTACACTTAGCCTTAAGAGTTCAACTCTAGTTTTGCTTCTCCAAATTAATTTATTTATCAAACCCTTATTCTTCTCTTGATATTTTAATTGTTGGTATTCTAGACTCTTCTTCTCACGTATTACATTGTTTTTGTTAGAGATTCCTGAATCTGTTTTATTTCTACTTCTACTTATTTTTATTTTCCTCTTATAACAATAAATATATATTAACTCCTTTCCCAGATATTTTGATCTCTTTCTTATCTTGTTACAATGGCCGATTACTTTCTCCTATTATTCGAACTGGAAATTATTTAGCTAATTATTTCTAAACTGATATTGCTAGCGATCGCGCTTCTTCTTCCGGTTTACCATAACATTAAATAATTGTTATACCTTTTTAAATATCTACAATGCTAATTAGTAGAACTCTCCTTTAAATTATTTATTGTTTTCTTTTCCTCTTTAAAGTAAATTGTTACATATTTAACTAATAGCTTTCCTTTATTTTACAAACTAATTCTATTTAAATCATTGATCTTCTTCAGTATCTCTTCATCCTCAACGCGACTCTTCTACGCTCTCCTTTCCACTAAAATATTCTCGCTTCTCTCCTTTGAACTCTCGAATTCACGCTCTTCCTGCCACTGTTGTCAAACTCTTCCCCTGGAGCCAATTAGGAATTACAACGGGTAAAGTTTACCATTTAGTTGGTGTATTAATTATTTGGTTATGATTGGTAGCATCTGATTACTGGTCATTACATATCTAGATCCCGATTACGACGACAGGCGCCACCAATAATTCAGTGGAGTGTTCTCGTGAGTAGTTGATTGTTCAGGTAAATCTCTATGCTCATGTCTATTTGACTTTGTGTTTTGCGAATCAGAGGAAAAGGTTTTGGTTGTATTTGGTTGAAAGATTATTGATCCTCAAGTTGTGGTTTCGTAAATTGGGATTATTCCCCACGTCTTGGAGATGGGGAACCTGGAATGTTTTTATGGTGATTTGATTGTGGATTTGGAAGTCTTTCACAGGGTTAATTATCATGTCTTGAAGCCCATAGGTGCTCCTCATTATTATTATTATTTGCGCTGCACACAATGTTGCAGTTAAGCTCTATGATCTACTCTATGTATGTTGTTTTCATAGGGGGTGTGCACACTTAAGGACTTAGGGTGAGGTGGTTGTTTGACGGTCCCATAGGTGACTGTCTTGGAATTATTGTTTGGGGTCCCATAGGTGACCCCGTGTTTGGAATTATGGTTGGCTCCTGTTGAAAGCTTCCTACTACTAGTTGATTATTGTGATTTCTGGAAAATTTATTCTATGTTCAATACTCCCTCTCATCTGATTGACAACCGATAAATGAACTTCAAAATGTATTTTACACATTGAGGTAGAATATACTCAGTTTTTCTGATTTGTGCGATCTCTTTTGTTTTGTCTATTGTTTTCTGATCGCAAGTATTGATGACTGAATTGGGGGCTGGGATTGCGCTATCACATAGAATAGGAGAACATGAGTTGTGTTGAGACAATATTTAAGTTGCAGTACTTGAGATTCAATATGTGAGTTTTTATGATTACATTACTATAGTTATTTGGAGTTTCCGCATAAATCGAATTATAAGTTTAACAGTTATTTTTGTTGTTTTTTACTGGTTCATTAACCTGAGCATCTAGAGGTTTGGGTGTGGCGGTAATACCCTGGATGATTTATTTCTGCTGCAAATTTGAAGTCATACTTGTTTATGATGTTTACAACAACATTCTTTGGTATTTTATAGATCGTACTGAGATGTTCTTATAAGGTTTTAAATATCGCTTCCGCATATTTAAGAGGTACCTACTGCTAACTTTATCTACTTAAGCATTTCTCTACACATTGACATTGATTTTGTAAGCGTTTTGGTGATTTTCTAACACTGAATTCGTACTGAAATTCGCATTTTAGGACCTGTCCGAACGTCCGTCTGGACATCAATGTTCGGATAGGCCCCGAAGGTTTAAATCGATTTCAGTATTGAGTGTGGCCGAACATCTGTCCGAACATCAATGTTCGGACAGCATGCGAGGACGAATCCAACTTGCTAGTCTCGACTTATGTCCGAACTTGCAAGTTCGGTCCAATGTTTCGGACCACATAAGGAATTTTTCAGAAATTGTGTCCGAACTTACATGTTCGAACACATGTTCGGACACTTTGGGTTTTAACTCTCGACTTGTGTCCGAACATCAAAGTCCAGAAACAAGTTCGGACGCTTTCGTTTTTTTTTTATTTCAACTCTCGACTTGTGTCCGAACATCAATGTCCGGACACAAGTTCGGACAAGTGGTCTTTCACAGTTTATTTCTCCTCGGCTTGTGTCCGAACGTCAGACGTCCGGACACAAGGTCGGACAAGTTTTATTTTTCACTTTTAGGGCTCGTTTGAAGTCTGTTTTTGATCCCGTTCTCGCCGTTAGAATCGTATTTTCATAAGCTTTTATTTAAGATAAAATCTGGGTGTTACATCAGTTCAAGACTCAGACTTCTGTGTCTGTGACTCGGTCTCAGTCTGTGACTGAGTTTGATCAATCAAAACTTTTGCATTAACAACATTTTAAATAGTCTTTTCTAATCCACCCCATTTAACCATAAACTATACAAACTTGATTTAACTTATCACCTTAGTTGACCCGTGCAACTAATCCCCAATTAATCATACCTCAAATAATTCTATTAACCTAATTGGATTTATCCCAATCTAAACAAAGCATTATCAGGTGGAAAATTAAATTAAGAACTATTTATTTCTTCATATTAGGGTCACAATTGGTTAGATTCGAGTTGGGTGAAGTATCACCTACATCTGTCACCCGTTTCATTGATCCACCCATCAACTGTTAAATATCACCCCACTTATTAACTATACCTCATCCCCGTTTTCACTTGCATGAGATTCCACCCTCAAAGACGCATCAGAGGGGGAACTCCCTCATCATCCTTGTCAATTTTGGTACCTTCATCCTATACAACACACCACCACATCAATCAATCAATATTGGGAACTGTTTTTCAATTCTCTTATATACACTCAAGCTACAAAGATTTTATTCATAATTCAATGAAGCACTCGTAGTGTGCGCGTACATATAAACGAAGTTAGAGGATGAGAAAAATAGTGATCTAAAAACCAAAATTTCAACAGAACTATAGTTTGCGTACCTCTTTGTCACTATCATCAGATTACAAAAGACACGTACGTGTCCACTTCTTCACTAAAAGGATGCTTTGGAGTTCAAGATGGTTCACATGTAAAGATTGTCGTAGATGAGCATTTGCAGATGGCATGCAAGGGATGGAAAAAGAAACAAAGTGAATGTGTTAGCAATTTGTGATTTCAACATGTTATTAACTTTCATAGTCACAGGATGGGAAGGCTCTACCCATGATCCTAACATATAGACTGACTTGAAATGAAGCTTCAATTATCCTACACCACTAGACGATAATATATGGTGTTTGTTGTATCAATTATAAATTTAAGAAACTTTAAACATCAAGATTCTAATTATAATTTGACTTTATGATGTGGGAAAATACGTGTACTCAGGAAACAAGGGATATGCAAATCATGGAGGTGTCATGACAACATTCTCGATTGCGTGATACCACCCATTCCAATGAAGGGGTGCTCTACCAACTAGGTCATGACTCATGACTCGTGTGGAGATCTTCAACAAAGTGTCACTTTTCTATGTGTTTTGTAACTATAAGTGTTTTTGGTGTTCTAAAAAGGTGATGGTGTATTTTACGCTGCATTTCACATTACTCGCCCACATATCAAAGTAGGACAGTTTCAATGTGTTTGTCGTTAAACAACAATGTATGAATACTTGATCCACTTAACTTTATTTTCAGTGAGTTGGAACGAGTACGAAAGATACACAAATGGTAATCAAGAAGACAATGGTGGACTTGTTGATAATGAAGGTAGTGCATGATCCAGACGAGATGCTAATGGACATTGTTTGCGACACTGTTGCAGATGAGGTTATAACATCAACGGTCGTATGATGTGTGTGAGCTGATATATATTTTTCATTACTTACATATTCCAATCAGCCTCAAAATCATAAAACTGGATGAGCTTATTTTGTGTTTTATTGTTTTACTTTCGGAAAGATTAATCATTTCATGTATTTGACATTTCATAGTAGTCTATTTTTCTTGTCTTGTACGTTATAACTACTACTTAAGTAAGAAAGAATCATTTTCATTAATTTAGGAAATGTAGTTAAGTCAAAAATATGTGAGCTTGTATAAATTTTGTGCAAATCCACAAGAGATGAAACTTCTCAAATATCGAGTTGTTGTATAATTAGTAACACACATAAAAAAAACTGATTATTACTAAGGCTCTATTCGACATGGCTATTTTGTAGCATATTTGCAGCATATTTGGATAACAGTTTTGCGCTGGCATATTTGTGGTATATTTGTTGGTTGTTTTGTGCTGACATATTTGCAGTTGTTTTGAAAATTGTTGTTTGACAGTGTGACATATTTACAGCATAAGTTAGTTAAGTTAGTATTGTGCAGTGTGTTACCGTTTTCTGTACTAGAACTATTAATATTAAATTACCGTTTAAAATTCTATTTCGTTAAAAAATAAATAAAGTAACTTGTAACAAATGTTATAAGATAAGTAGTTTGTTGTTATCAAAGGTCCGTCCACACTCAAATTAAGCTTGATAAACTTAGTACGACAAATTTAATTAGTTAATAGTTTATAAAAAAAATATAAGTAAGAAATTATAGAATTAAATATGATAATTAATTAGTTTATTACTATATACATCATAAACTACCGTTTGATCATAATTCAACATGTAATGTATATTAATATGTTTCCATTTTCAGGGGCCCTGATATATTTTTATCTAAAGTTATTAGTTAATAGTTTACATAAAATATAAGTAAGAAATTATAAAATAAAAATGATAATTAATTAGTTAACTTTATTACTTTATACATCATAAACTACTGTTTGATCATAATTCAACATGTAATGTATATTAATATGTTTCCATTGCTTGGGGCCTTGTTATATTTTTAGCTAAAGCTAATTAGTTAATGGCTTATAAAAAAATATAAGTAAGAAATTATAAGATAAAAATATGATAATTAATTATTTAAATATTATTGTGTGCAACATATAAAAAAAAACTAATTAATAGTAAACAAATATGGCTTATATGTACATAAAATTAAATATTGATATTTTACATTATATTTTTTATAAAATGAAATATTAGCATTAAAATATGGTATTGGTAATCTTAAAAACAAATAATTGACTTTAAAAATATTTATTATTTGGGCGGGATAAGATGAGCATCATAAATGTGACATAAATGCGGCATAAATGTCACTTGTAAATATGCTCTAAACGAACCGATAAAAAGAAATATGTCAAATTGTGACGTTTATCGCAAACTCATTTATACCACGTTTATGCTGCAAACAAACGAGGCCTAAATGAAACATATATTTTACTAATATAATAAAACCAACAACAAACTAATATCAAACCCAACAAATAGCTTCTACAAAAACCATAAACAATATGTTTCTTAATTTCAAAGAGGAGCCAACGACAGCCATGAGCGACAATCGGCTAACGTGCAACTTTGGCTAAATTGAGAGGACAAGCTACTTGGGGCCCGTTCGTTGCCCACGATTGGCACATTAATGTGTTATATGGAAAAAGTATACAACACTTGTCAATCTTCTATTGGTTAAGAAATAAAGTAATCACACATGACAACCCATATAGGATAACCATGGTAGCATTAATTTTTTCGCTACAAAAGCTGCGTTTGACAGGAAAGTACTCCGAACGACCCCTTAGGCACCGTTCGACTGCAGCGAGTGAACGCAGCAAATGCTGTGTTTGCTTTAATCTCCCTGTGGTTAACTAATAACACTGCCAAGTATACATGTGGGTTAGTTTACTCCAATCACAAACCAACACCTGTCATCTTTATTTTCAGAAAAAGTGAATCGTCGTGGACGAACGGGCTCTTAGTCTTTAACTGGCAGAAACTACCATCTTTAGGGCCCCTTCTTTGAAGCATTAAGCTGATTTTTTGAATATTAATGTACTTTTGCTTAAAAGTGATGGACAAATGTCAATTTTAAATTGGTGTACAGTTAGCCATAATACACTTGTCACGTTAACATTTGTTAACTAGTGGGACATTTACCATAAAACTAGGAAACCAACTTCATGGACAAAAGTCTTAACACTTCCTTAGTCTGGTTGATCACCTCAACCTATATTTTTTAAATCAATTATTAGTCAATATCAACTTATATCATCTAGCAGCTACTTATGACCGGGTTGATCAACTCAACTCATTCTTTCAAAATCCAATATCAGCTAGTATCAATTGTTAAACAACAACAATAGGCCCCTGTTGGCTGGCTGTGATGAAACACAGGAATTTCTGCGTTAGTATAAAGCTAACTATAGTTAACCTATAATAATTTGACATGTATGTTTTTTCTGACACATGGTTAAAGTGGAAACCAATAACAGAATGAAACATGGCTGATAGGTTCCGTTCGCTCAACGCGGATATTTCTGCGTTTGGATTAAGCTTGGTCTGGTTAGGTAAGTTAACTTATCATGTTTTGACATGTGGGCCTGGACATGAATGATCCAATAAAATGATGACAGATATTAGCTTTAACTGCATTAAAATAAAATGGCCGGAGTCGAACAGCACCTATAAACAAAACAGATTAATCTTTTGAATGTGACTACTGAGAACTAGTTCTTGATTTTGAAAAACTAGGGTCTGTTCGAATTAGCGCCGTCTGTAAATTGCACAGACTATACTGACTCAGGTGGGGGAAAACCCTAAATTACGAATCTACCTTCCGAGCTTCATCGGCCAGCTAATCTCAGGTACTTCTCGGGCAATCCCATTTAAATCCGCAAGTCTTATAGGTTAGCACTTCCACCTTTCGGATACTTCTCTCAATTCTCATTAGGTTTTGTGGATGCCTCCCCTTTATGTATGGGAACCATAATTTATACTAGACCGTTGAAAATTACGAGCTGCTGACCGCAAGCCCTATCAATTATGGATTTTTTTATTTGGAGAAAAAACTAGGCTTTTTTCGTCGAGTTAGAATTCATATTGAAATATCAGAAGATTAGAGTATTAATGAACAATCTCGAACAACGCTCGGGCAAACTCCGTAGAATCGATTGCCATAAATTATCGTAGAACTTCCTTGATATATGCTTTAGCATGTACAGGATTGACACTCTTTACGAATTTCAGAACCTGAGTTCTCTCTTTTCCTAATGGTGTATATAGGTTCCAGTATTTTCAAGTAACGTAAAATGAAAAGGGCAATGAGATGGAGCGAACCAGAGGATGAATCGTCCTCTTCTGATGATGACTCGTCATCGGAGACGGAATCTGTTGACCGACCAGGGAAATTAAACGCCAGTGGATCTATTAAATCATCTAAAGGTAATCATTTATTCTAATTCCCTATGTTTTCTTTGCTACATCTGGTAGCGATGGAAATGAACCCAGACATGATTCACAATATTTCTTGTTGGAGAATGTCTGATCACTGTTGCTTATGTAGAGGTTTAGATAATGACAAACCCCATATTCTCATTTATGTATCTAGCCCATAATAATATGCCATATGCCTTCTTCCTCTTTACCCCTAGTGTGTTGGAACAGAACCCGATAAAACTTACCATGTTCCCTCAGACAACATTTATTCCTTCATAGGCTCATGAGGTTTTGTACCTGACCTTAATCTCTGATTTTTTACCTCTTTTGCAGTGAAATCTGCCAAAGAAAGACTGGAGGAGGAATAGACTTTGACGCTCTGAGCCGACACGGGTATAAAGGCGGATTATCGGTCCTCAAAGTCCCACCTCCGAAGGAAGAAGATGAGCCACGTGACTGGTCTTGGTCAACAGGCAGGGACGACAAGGCTAAGTTACAAAACAAGGATGAGGAGGAGTCTTATGAGGAGCGACAGAAGACTAGAGCCGTGGTAGCGAGCGCAGAGCAACGTGCAGCGGAAGCGGTAGCAATGAAAGAAAAGAAGAATGCTGCTGCAGCTGCTGCTTCCTTTGCTCAGAAGGAGAAAAGGAAGAGAGACCTTGGTCAAGCTAGTAGAGGTAAAAGCTATGTTGAGGAGGAGAAGAGGCTGGGATAGTGGGATATATTCTGGTTTTGATAGTTGAGAAATCTGAAATGGATGGGGAATCTGATATGTTGTATTAGATGTGTTGATTTAGAGAAGTCATGTGGTGCAGAGAGAACCTTTAACTTTGCTGGCTTGTAATCTCCATATGAGGCCGTGTAACGAAGTTGGTCTACTACCCTTATTGATTGAATGTAGATATTATAGGTTTTAAGCTTATATTCGGCAAGGAAAAGGTGGGGCCATGTCTCAAGCTTTAAGAGTGGATAAGCAGTTGTAGTAAGGTAACTGCAGACTCATCAGAACACAATCTTGATTCATACCTTCCCTTCATTCTATACCAAATTCCCTTACCCCTTCCCCTCTCTTGTGCACAGTCTATGGACTGCGGCAAACGCAATCATGGTTGGTTTTTTTCTTTGAAACAAGGAAGCAAGCGTGGCGGTTGGGTATTGGTATCCGTTAGTACATATCAGTGGGTTGGAATACTGGCAAGTGATGCAACTATCAGACCGCAAATATGATCGTACAACTGAAAACACTTGTACTACATTGTACTATCATTCAAAGGCTGTTGAAATTAATGTATTGAATGTTCAGATTAATGTTGAAAAGTTGTTCATGATTGATGTATTGATTATTCAAATTGATGCTTATTGATTATTCAAATTGATGCTACCTTAGCCGAGGACACTGATATTAAGGGGAATTCGATATTGAGTGTTGCTTCAGTTCAGTTACTCTATTAGGCTGAAATAGATGAGTTTTCTCATCTTTCAATTACAAATCCTTCGAGACCCATCTTAAACCAATTGCAACCGTTTTTTGTGATAACGAGGAGACAAACTCACTTGGAAAGTTAGAAAGAAAACGAATAAGAAATGGTGATCCTTCTTAGCTCGTTGAGGATGTGGGTGAGGTGAAGGTGTCCGGTTAAAAAGTCAGCTAAGTGAGTCATTATATTTGCTATGAGATTTCCTTCCCGTGGAGTGAATAACATTCCGTAATCATGGAAGTTCCGCTTCACGAAATTTGCTTATAAATGTTTGGCAGGTCTTAGTCATGGGATTAAGGGGTGAAAATGATCGGGTAGTGTAGCAAAATAGTCTACCACCTTAAAGTTTGATCTCTATCTACTTGGAGTCCCCTTGCCATGATAACGACGTCATAATATGCTGCAAATATCCCCCCTCAACATATATGACATCATACCAGTATCCCACAAAAACCTTTCATCCCCAAGCTATCTGATTTCATATTACACTTTCAATCGAGGCACCAGACAGTGTACCCCAAGCACCATTGGTATTAATCTTTGACATTATACGGTAATATTTATCTTTTTGTGAGCTTTTCCTTATGGCAAGTGGTAAACAAGCACACTGGATAGATTTTAACGAAATTATTGATTTAGGATAAAGGATGTAGTTATGAATGCGGGTATCCGAGAAGATGAGATTGTTTCTCAAGCGTCAAAACATGTCAAAGTATATATATAACACTTTCTCATTAAGAATGTAACTAGCAAGACTCCCGCGTGTTAGGTTATTCTTAATCCCATAGCTTTTTTAATAGTAAAAGATAAAATTTTATAAATATAGTATATATTGAATACAATTGGGTAAACATAATGAATGTTGAAAATAGTATAGTACTCCATAGTATTAAAGTAAAGTATTAAAGGTTCTTATCCGCCACTGAAATGACAGCCCCTGAGGGAGAGAGATATGTTGATCATACGGTAAACCTTCTATGTCTTAAAATGCTTGATACATGAATCTTTTGTTGCTTCCAGTTCGTTTGTGAAATTTATGTGGTATTTGGGCTAGCATTTTTATTTGCCATAATATTTCTCTTTGTTTATTCGGGTTAAGCCTGTTACTCTAAACATTTAGGCCTCATTGTTGCTTGTCTCTTCCCGCCTCTTCCCAAACAGAGCAACAATCTTCTTGTTCACCAATTTGAATTGCAAAGTTACTCCAACAAGAGTAAAAAATTTAAACATATTAATATTCATTATAGTTAAGCCACATGACAAGCTTCTCTTATCATAAAATTCAGGAGAATGCCATCATACAGTGCAATCACCAGCTTTTAGGAAAATTTGTCCGCTCTCCTGACCCACCACACACCTAAAGTATGTGCGTGCTCCCTACCACATTAATACCAACCTGAGTTGGCTATTCTATCTTTTAATTCTTTCCACTCATTTCTCATACAAGTCCAGTGTAGTATTCTGTCCCCCCAATGAGGAAGGAATTTCAATTAGTTTTGAAATACTATGGATGTGTTACTGAAAACTTGGAGAAGTCTGTCTTTCTGGTTTGTGATCAAATGGTTTGTAAATGTCAAATAGCGAGACACCAAAAATTGGGACAAAAAGGAAAGTGTAGATCTACAGACAGAGATATATAGCAGTGCACGGAGACCCACCAGGATGTTTCCAGGACCTTTGGTGTCAGAGCCTTTGCGACTCTTTCCTCCTATGGGAATTAGACTGATGTAAGCAAGGGTCAGTACACAGAGCAGCCACCTTGGCGAGGCTCAACCAGATTAGAAAGTGGTGGACGATAAAAGTTGGCCGCTGCATTTACAAATAAACAATCTAAAGTTGTCATAATGCAGGACCCTCCAGAAACCCCGCTCAGTTCCCGTTTCATGGATACAATATTTCCTGTTGGTACTATGATTTGCCTAATGATGTTCCGCCGGTACGTCCTGAGCAGGCTCTGCATTAGTAGACCAAACACAGAAGTATGATGGCTAGCTAATCGGATCCATTCCCATTGTTAGCATTGCCTGGTTGTTGGCTTCTGTAATCGCCCATTGCCTCACTGTATCGTTTCTTATCCGCACGAGCTTTAGCTTCAAAGGGTTCCTTCTCCTCAGCTGCAAGATCATTCACATATTAACTTAGACAACAGTACATATATACCTATTTTTTCATTTTCCATAATAGAGGAGTCCAAAAGAAACCTTTCTCTCCATACCTGACATATTCCTCCACTTTTCACCAAGAATCTTCGACGCATCAGTCAATGCAATACCCGGATTTTCCTTCTTCACAGTCTAAGACATAACAGACGACAAAATAAACAAAGGGAGAGTCGGCTCTAGAAAGAAAATCAATATAGAGATATTATTATTAGACTCATCCCGCAAACAAACTCACCTCCTCTCAGCTTGAGAGAAGAACATATAGCCAGACAGGGCTCTTTTCGGAAGATTTGGATCCTTCGGTTTTAGGTTTTTTTCTTCTTTGATCCTTCTTCAGCATCGTTGCCATCTTTGGGCTTCTTCATAGTTGGTGCTGCCATCTTCGGTACAGATGGATCCTTCTTTTCTTCTGGCAGGTCTCTGCAATTTTGTCATATAATATTTAAACTAAGAGTCATATCTCCGTCGCAAGTTATAATTCTCACCAACATCCAGCTTATTTATTACCTCATCTCATCTGCTTTCACTTGCATCAGACTCCTCCTCCGAAGACTCATCAGAGGGAGAACCCCCATCATCATCCTTGTCAATTTTGAAATCTTCGTCCTGTACAACACCCCCACCATAACAAATTAACAATCAGTCAATAAGGGCAACTGATTTTCAATTCTCTTATGAACACCCAAGCCACAAAGATTTCACTCAGAATTCAATGGAGCACTTGTAGTGTGTACATTAAACATGAAGGAAGTTGAAGGACGCAAAACAGTGATCCAAAAGCTACAATTTCAACAGAACTATAGTTTTCATACCTCTTCATCACTATCGTCAACTTCATTATTGATTCGTATCATATGAGCATCAAATTCATCATCCACATTCTGAAGGGCCTTAACGACACCACCACCTTCCCCAGGTAAACCATCTAAGTTCATGATCTTTAAGTTCTTGCCCCTGCATTCAGCCAAGTACGCTCAACAATCAGACTTTATTAACTAGTAATCATGAAAAAATATGAACATGACTGGAGCTCACTAACAACCTAATGAACTCATATAGCCCATGATATTCACTTCTCTGAATATTACGGAAAAGATGTTCTGCGTCATTCTTCAATTTGATTAGAAGGTCAAAGTAATGCATATTGGAACCTCCAGCTTGATGCCTTTGGAACTCTACATAATCGATCTGAGAAAAATAAAACAAAAAAGGGCTGACATATGACTTCCAGATAATTGCATACTTGTAACACCTTGAACAGGACTTTGGAATGTCTGGTTAAGAAAATATTACTAGAGCAATATTCCAAATTACCTCTTCATGCAAAATAAGTGTCGGGGGCTTGGGTAAGAAAAAGAAGCTCTTCTCAAGAGGATATAGTGAACCATCTTCTG